>OMKQ01096712.1:0-37155 GCA_900302335.1 Phycis phycis
TCCAATTATAATATAATATAATATAATATAATATAATATAATAAAGGGGATGATTAGATGGACATGTTGGTACAAGGACCAGATTTGGAATTTGGCCGGTTAACACCCCTAGTGTCAAGATATAAACGTAGCATCCCTGTAGAGCTCATCCTCTAATGTGCACTATAGATGACACTGGTCATCTATATACCATACCAATAAATGATACCAAAGGTTACAAATCCAATTTAATTAACACTTCCTAATAATAACCTTCACCATCAGTCTTATCCCTCTGAATATAGCATATTCAGAGTTTTGTTTCGTGCTCGTACTTAAGTACATCTGTTTTGAGCCGTGGATGTGCTATTTTATGGGTGTTTAGATGACTTGCAAAAGTGTATCTGTTTTGTTTTTCATCAACATTCTATGGTATCTAATTCTGTTATGGAAACATCATTGTTCAGCTGAAATCCAAGCTTGCCTATAAAGGTGATGGAGAAAAGGGGAGAAAAGACCACCAACATCTCCAGGCTCGCTAACATAAATATACACTTCTACCATCTGGCAGAAGGTACAACGTGCCCCATGTAGGCTGAATTTGTGCCTACCTACCTATTATAACAATAGTAACTAAGGGTGTGTGATAACAGGGTCTGTGAAATACTGCTGATTTTGTGGTGTGTTGTGGAATGGTTGTGTAATAGTTGGTATATTAAGGTATTTATGCTATTTATTATATTATTCATAGGAGTTTATTAGTGTATTTATTTGGTTAGGTCACCCTTTTAAAAAATATTTTTTTGTCTCAACGTGGAAAAATAAAGGTTATATAAACGAACAGGTCACTAAACCATAAAATAGCTCTCAAAGTCTTACAACATAAAGCATGCTTGGAAATAAGAGGCCAAACTGTGCAGCCTTCTCTCGACACTAACCTACCACCCTTTGGACCTGGGTATCTTGGGAAGAACACCGGTATCTTGGATCAGATCAGAGGTCTGTAGCTCTCTCTTGAACATGAAAGCGGCCGGTGTGCACCTAGTACTTTCTTGCACTACTAACCCATATGTCCACAGCACCATGGGTAAGTGATGGTCCCAGTCTCACCGGTGTTATGAGGTGATGATAACATGTTTGAATGAATGAACCGCTCTGATTGAGGAGCAGTTCAACAGTGGAGCAGTTCAACACTGAACACAATGCATGCTGGAAACGTGGGCAAACTATGTAGCCCCATTGTAACAGTATAATAGGCTAAAGGGGAACTGACTTTCAATACGTATACATTGGTGGAAGCCATGCAGACTTTTTTCACGCACAAAAAGTGCATTCAAAATGAGTGAGTTGTTGAGATTTAGACCATGTATTCAGTTTACGTTTTTTTTTTGTATTTCTTGCATCTCTAACACTGATTTGTTAACACTACATTGATTCAATTAGGCAGAACTTTGGCCTTGTTAAAATCTCCCAAAAATCACAGAAAATGCAGTATCGCAGGAGCTGCCACAACGTGGGGTTCAAGTTACGATTACAACTGATGATGATGCTATGAATAACATGATAAAATTATTAAAATTGAATCACTGTATAAGGACAATGTTGTGTTGTTTGTCTCTGTTACAGTACACTTCAGCCCTGACATATGATGCTGTCCAGGTGATGACTGAGGCATTCCGGTTTCTTCACAAACAACGAATTGATATGAGTCGCCGTGGAAACACTGGAGACTGTTTGGCAAATCCAGCAGTACCTTGGGCCCAGGGTGTGGAAATCGAACGTGCTCTTAAACAGGTTACAATTTAAATACAGCATGACATTTATGACTAATTCATATGTTATATCACAAAACAAGAATCCATGTTGTGATTAGCTTTTTGGTAACTTTGATGATCCATTTGCACCAACATTGAATAGTATTAGATATTGCTAGATAAAGGTAGTTTATAGTTACTGGGAATTCCTGCCAGCCAACCATGGCAACTGAGATATACAGAACCTAATCTTCAACAGTCAATGAAATTATGGTTGTGAAAGCAGGTTTTCCATGATCTCATCAGCAATGTCTGCCAACTGAAGTCCACTGGCAGTTTAAAGTACCATAGAGCTCAAATCATGGGTTAGTGGTTAGGTTAGTTTGCGTGTTGTGAACATGTCATGAGGATATCCTAATGCAACGGTGTGGCTTACGCTTCTTGGATACTTCTAGTGTTAGACAACAATGGTAGTCTCACAAATCACATTTCAGACAGATTAATATCTGAAGTCTGATAGCAGGCAAGATCAAATACTGGGGCAACAGGGCGTTTCACATTCTTGCTCTTCATATTTGTTATAACCAATCATTTTACTCAAACTGGAGATCTGTTGGTGCATAAACTTGGCCAGCACTAGTAACAGTAAACAGGAAGCAAAGGCGTAACCCTGCGCCTCTTCGTTTTTCGGTGTCAGGCCCATGCTCTGTGCTGTCTCTGCCAAGTTGTGCTACAACACAGTTGGACTGCTGGAGCTGAGATTACATTGCTAATTATAATGCTGATACCAAACGAGGTGTACTACCTTAAAAAAAACTTTAGGCCTTAACCATGGGGATTACACCTGCCCTCTCCTTCCTAGAACTCTCATCTGAAAACAATTTCACAGTCTTTAAATTCAAACAAAGGGTTCACCTACCCTTTAAACGTTTCATACCACATAATTATGTTATATAAACAGTATATATATATATGAACCTAATAGGGCTTGTACACCAGAAGGCATCGTTGAAGTCTTTGTGAGATGTCTCAAGAGAACTGTAAAATCCTAAATAGACTCTATCCCATGTCTGACATGGGAAACTCTGTGGCAGTTACAAACACAACAGTGTCTCCCCATAATGACAAATACATTTACAATTAAATACTAAACACTGACCAAAACACCAAACCGTGGTGTACTGGCCATCGGGCATACGGGGACAAATCACGATGGGCCACCACATCAGTGGGCCTGTGGACTGCCAAAAAATGCTGAACATTTTTACTGGCCCGGTCCGTCTGTTTCCCTCTCGAAGTGCCTGGCATTAGGAGCGCGTATGAACATGCGCTGCATGTATCACACAGCAGTTTGATGGCCAAACAAAGACATTGACAAATCAATGTCCAAAAGTAAGGGAGGGGCTAAAACATAAGTCCCAGCTGATAAGTCCATCGTCCAATCATCATAGTGCAAAGACAGGTGTCACTAATAACAAATTATGGGTCTGCTACTTTTATATACTAGGGCACAATTAGTGGACTTAACTAGTGAAGATAAGTCTGTTACCCTTGCCCTGATACATAAAACAAGTAGACCCATTGCAGACCCAACACATTACTCGAATAGTAATGTTCTGTTCAATTGATTTCCTTATTGTCTGTGAGCTGCTGTTCCAATTTATTTTGTCTAGGTGCGTGTAGATGGTTTAACTGGGAATATTCAGTTTGACCAATATGGAAAAAGAGTCAACTACTCTGTTACCATCATGGAGCTGAAAAACAATGGCCCTGTTAAGGTTAGTTGCATATGCCATTCTATCCAATAAATTGACTGTTCATTCTTTAGTCACTGACAGTCAGTAGAGAAACATTTGTATTATTTATTTGTCCACTGTATGATTGTATGTGAATATTAAGAATATAAAAGATACTGTATATATTTGTGTTTTAGATTGGCTACTGGAATGAGATGGATAAGATGGTGGTGACCAAGTCAGACCTTTACCCTAATGACACAATGGGCATGGAAAACAAGACAGTTATTGTAACTACTATACTGGTAATGAAGACCACTTTCTGATATTCATGAAGGACTTAAAATGTCAATACAGCTAGTATTTTACCGTAAAAAATTTAAATATTAATTCGTTTTTTTCAATTCAATATTTTTATATATTTTTCATAATTGGGCTGCTTTATATACTTATGTAAATACTTTAGTTATATAATTCAATTCAATTGTTTTAAAATCATTATCCAAGCAATCTAGTAATTGTTATTAACCAGTTGTGGTTAATAACAAGAGGACCTATCTAGCTCAATATTTGAATCTCTCTGTTCAAGAGATCACTGAAAATCACTATATATTGCATATATTTATATATATGCTATATATACATATAGTTAATATATATTGCTATATTAACATTTGCTTTTATGCCACAAAGATACAGACAGCAAATGGTCCAAACTGGTTTTACCTGTTATTAATGGTGGGCGATTTTTGCACAGAAATAAAGAAGGAATGTTTAATAATGTATTCTTTTAAAGATCCTAATGCATAATGGGCAAAACAATTATTAAATATGTGTTTCTATAGCATTTAGTAAAACAGTAGAGGAGAAAAAGTATTAAATCAACAAATAAAAGTGTGCATTTATAGTTGGATTTACAAAAACATTGTTAAGCTGCTTTTAAAAGAGACATTTTAAAAACAGTTTATAAATCGGTGCATTTAATGACGGCTAAATGAGTAAATTCATAATGGCGTTTGAAACACTCTTTTAAAAGGACATTTAAGTAATCCCTTTCGTTAGTTGTTTTTCGTATACATTTATTTATTGCTTTTTCTTTTATGCAATTCATTTCCCACACTACTTTAACAAAGACAAGCCTTTTATTTAAAGCTTAAACTAAGGAGAGAATCTGCTGAGATCTAACATGAGCTCTCATTGGCCTTAGGTTTGTGACATCTGGTGGAGCTTGCTGTCAAGCTTGATCTATTTTCTGATATGTTTTTGTGGTAAAAATATTTTGATACGTGTTATCAATCAGTTTCGCTTTATTGTTACTATATTCAAGATTACCTGTGTACACGTTTAACATCAAAATATTTAACAATAATTTGAATCAAAAATTTAAATTTACGTTTAAATCTGAATGAATGTACAATGTGAATGAATTCAATGTGGTCTTTCAAGCATGGAAAGTAACCAGAAGCCACATTACTACCATATTGCTTAGTTGTGTAGGGAACCTTCTGGAATCTTTCGGGAAACCAACAAAACATATGAAATCAATCGAAATGCATCTTACAGAGCAATTGAACCCAAAACCTTTTTCAAATTTTTGTTAACATGTCATATATGATCGTGAACATAGAAATCTATGTCATTTTATAAATGTTACAAAAAAATGTAGAGAAAACAGGTGTACAATGCTATGTTTTTCACCATTCTCCCTAAAACACTACGTGAATGTTCCACTCAAATGCAGGTAACAATCTTTTCATGACGCCAAGGTACCTGTAAGTATATGCATCAACGTCATGGTGAAGGGACACCGGTGGCAAGGTGTGTGTGGATGTGTGGAGCTCTGCCTGGGTGGTGGGGCAGTTGGTTGACTGTGGCGTTTGAGAGAGGGTTAGGCTTCCCAAACACTGATAGTATAATGCTAAGGTGTGTGTGGACATGTGGAGGACACACCCATTCATGTATCATGAGATCAATATATCAGATTCAATTCAGATCAACATACTAACTGTATATGAATTTACATCAGTATACTACTGTATGTGAAAATGAAATATGGTAATTCTTAGCTTTGAAAGACCTACTGTATCTCTCGTCTCTCCTATCCTCTGTGTCAACATCAAAATTTGGTGTTTTTAACATACCGTTTTGGACATCTCTGTACATCTATTTAGAAAGAAAGGGGGCATTTAGCAGACGCTTTTGTCCAAAGCGACTTACAATCAGTACATTTGTGGGGTTTGACATGTGGACAGTTGGAGGAGGGGGATTGAACCGCCGACCCTATGGTTAGTGGACGTCCCGCTCTGTCCACCCGCTCTACCCACTGAGCTACTGCCGCCCATCTATTTGTAGAAGGATTGTAGCAATAGATTATGTAGTTGGGCTTAGGGTTAGGGTTAGTATGTGAAAGCAGTGGATGGAATATCCTCTTTTTTGTTTTACATTATATTTATAGAATTTTAAATTTTAACATCAATGTTTCACACTATTCAAATGAACACTACCAAACCAATATTCTCCATGCAGGATAAGAATCACAATCCTCCCATCTCAGTCAGTGTTTTTATATATATATGTGTGTGTGTGTATATATACTGTATATACTATAGTGTTTCTATAAAAGCTATTAAGCCTACCCAATTGGCAAAATTATATTAGAATCCTTTCATCAGGGTTAAATCAAAAGTTATGTAAGCAAATTACATTATCACCTTGTTATCAGAAAGGGATTATTAGCATGCCAACACATTTCAATACATACATAATGCATACATACAGTACATAATGCATACATAATGCATCAGCTTTTACCAGGGCAAACGCTATCTGTATAGCCTGTAACTACTAGCATTGCAGCATCACTAATAAGACTAGCTGTGCCTCTGCAGGAATGTCCACCTTTGTGATTTTGTAAGGGTAAGTATGTAAGTATGTTATCCGAGAAAGTCTTCAGGTGGGGGTCCATCCAAAGGTTTGACTACCTATCTCATACCAAAATTGTGTAAATGTGTGTGTGTGTGTGTGCTTCAGCCAATGAGAGCTATTTCTCATTTATTTCTCAGCAAATGTTCTCCTTTTACTTGGTTGGTGTGTGAGCTTTAGATAAAGGGGTTATCTTTGTGAAACTACAAACAAAGTAAATACAATGCTATTATCATGAAAAGAGCTCTGAAATATTTGAAATCTTATCATGTGCATATCATGCATATAGGAAGCCCCTTATGTGATGTTGAAGAAGAATTCTGAGCTCTTACAGGACAATGACCGTTATGAAGGTTTGTGTGTTTGTGTCTGTTTATGTGTGTACATGTCTTTAGTGTGTATATACGTGTGTGTGTGTGTGTGTGTGTATAGATAAATATCTCTATATCTCTGATTGATTTGGTGATGGGGATCAGTTTACCCATTGTCACCCCTTCCAACCATACTTGAAAGTAAACGTTAAAATGTGCTGCATTTATTAATCTTCTTTTTCACATTTTTACTAGTTCATTATTCATGGATTTCATATTTTCATGTTCTATTACAAAAAGTATATAATTGAAATTCAAATAAAAAACAATCAATTTCTGACTTGATACCAATGCGTTTATACACTGCACACATCGGTTGTCTCTGAGACAAAGCTAGAACTATTGCACTGTAATGTGATGTGTATGTAATGTGAAAGTGGTCCCATTACAGTGACCTTGATGTAACTAACACTGACGTTTTATGTGGTCCGAAGGCTACTGCGTTGATCTGGCTGCTGAAATAGCCAAACACTGTGGAATAAGATACCAGCTGAGGATTGTGGGAGATGGGAAGTATGGTGCAAGAGATGCAGAGACCAAAATTTGGAATGGAATGGTTGGAGAGCTGGTATATGGGGTGAGATTAACATACAAACACATAAAACACACGTGTGCACACAAACAAACACATAAAACACACGTGTGCACACAAACAAACACACACACACATGCACATAGTATATAAAGGAGATTAACACACATCCAGATACATGCATAAACAACAGGAAGTGTATGCACCAAAAACAGCATCACTCATAAGTCACAATACAGGCTTTATGCTCATGAAAACTTCAGCTCCAAGGCAAACAAATACATAACATCCATGTCATGTTATCATGTCATTCGCTCAAATTTTTTCCGCCTCTTATTGTCTCTTCTTCTTTTATAGAAAGCAGATATAGCAGTTGCTCCATTGACTATAACTCTGGTTCGGGAAGAAGTGATTGATTTTTCCAAGCCTTTCATGTCTTTGGGGATCTCCATCATGATCAAGAAACCTCAGAAATCCAAACCGGGGGTCTTCTCTTTCTTAGACCCTCTGGCATACGAGATCTGGATGTGCATTGTATTTGCCTACATAGGAGTCAGTGTTGTACTCTTTTTGGTAAGTAGGTATGGTGTGTGAATGTGTTGAGTGTGCTTCTTTGATTCAATTTCCTCTTCATATCTAAGGCCTCATCCAAACGTATATGAGTATTTCTAAAAACTTGCTTTTGCAAAACTCATTCCAGGGTGATGACTTGTCAAAACAGTTTTCTGTGTATTTGTATGGACGGGTGAAACAACAATACATTTACATTTAGCATGCATTTAGCAGACACTTTTATCCAAAGCGACTTACAATAAGTACATTTGTCAGAAGGTGAAAAATTTAATTGCTGTTAATACAGTAAGCAAGTCACCAGAACAAGTTTCAAGCAGTCCAATTGCTAGGTTAACCATTGCTAGTATACAACATCTCTGGCTAAGTGCTAAGTTACAAAGAGCAATTATAAAGTGCCAAGACGTACAACATACAAGAGCATGAGGGTGGAGGATAGGTAGAGCATGGATGTTATGCAGGGTTACATTTACATTTACATTTAGGGCATTTAGCAGACGGTTTTATCCAAAGCGACTTACAAAGAGTACATTTGTCATCAGAAGGTGAAACATTTCATTTCTGCTAATACAGTAAGAAAGTCACCAGAACAAGTTTCAAGCATTTCAAGTGCTAGATTAACCATTACTAGTGCACAACATTTCTGACTAAGTGCCAAGTTACAAAGAGCGATCAAAGTGCCAAATTACAAAGATTAAAGTGCCAAGACGTACAACAAGGTGAACTCTGAACAAGTGCGTCTTGAGTCTCTATCGGAAGATGGGGAGTGACTCTGAAGTCCTGACATTGGCAGGGAGCTCGTTCCACCACTGCGGTGCCAAAACGGAGAAGAGTTGAGATTTCGCCATCCGACCTTTTCCTCCTTTTAGTGATGGCGGTACCAGTAGACCAGCTGAGGTAGTTGAGCAGAGTGCTCGAGCAGGGGCATGGTGTTTCACTAATGTTTGGAGGTAGGTAAGGGCAGTTCCATTGACGGCTTTGTAGGCCAGTAGCATCATCTTGAATTTGATGCGAGCCACTACAGAAAGCCAGTGGAGGTCTTGGAAGAGGGGGGTCACGTGGGAGAATTTATCTCGGTTGAAAGGGTTCAGGTGAACTCTGACCAAGTGAGTCTTGAGTCTCTTCCGGAAGATCGGGAGTGACTCTGCAGTCCTGACATTGGCAGGGAGCTCGTTCCACCACTGTGGTGCCAGAACGGAGAAGAGTTGTGATTTCGGCGTCCAACCTTTTCCTCCTTTTAGTGATGGAGGTACTAGTCGACCAGCTGAGGTAGTTGAGCGGAGTGCTCGAGCAGGGGCATGGGGTTTCACTAACTCTTGGAGGTAGATAGGGGCAGTTCCATTAACAGCTTTGTCGGCCAGTACCATTGTCTTGAATTTGATGCGCGCCACTACAGGGAGCCAGTGGAGGTCATGGAAGAGAGGGCTCACGTGGGAGAATTTGTGTAGGTTGAACACGAGGTGTGCTGCAGCGTTTTGGATCCACTGTAAAGGTTTTATCGCGGTTGCAGGGAGTAAGAGCAAGTTGCAGTAGTCGAGGCGGGAGATGACAAGTGCTTGGGTCAGGAGCTGTGTCGCCTCCCTTGTGAGGAATGGCCAGATCCTGCGGATGTTCTAGAGCAAATCTACAGTATCGGGTCACTGCAGTGATGTGTGCAGTGCAGGACAGTTGGTTGTCAAGTATTATGCCAAGGTTCCTCATGGTCGGTGAGGCACATACTGTAATGCCCTCGACCGAGACCAGTAGGTCCCTGCCAGGGCAGTCTTTCCCCGGTATGAAGAGAAGCTCAGTCTTTGAGTCTATGATAGAAGAGATACCGTAGTTCTGGATGTCAGCAGTTTCGAGGGTAGGTTTCTTGAGGAGTGGTTTGACTCTGGCAGTTTTGAAGGGTGCTGGGATGAGGCCTGAGGTGAGGGAGGAGTTAATGAGGGTGGTGATGAACGGTAGGATGTTGGTAGAGATGGATTACTGCAATGTAGAGCTTGATAGGAATGGTGACAGCAACAGTGTGAAATTCAAATGCTGATCTGTCAAGTCCCCCCTCCTTGCCCTGATGGTCTTGGGGTGCATGAGAAGGAGTAAGCAGTAGAGAGGGCAGCCGGAGTGGCCGTGTTGTGTGGGGTGATCCAGGTTTCTGTTAGGGCCAGGAAGTGGAGGGTCTGGAGGCAGGCATAGGCTGAGATGGAGTCTGCCTTCTTGACCGCTGATTGGCAGTTCCAGAGTCCGCCCATCACTTTGAGGTCAGTACAGACAGAGAGAGATGGGTAGAGCAGATTGGAAGGAGTGTAGCGTTGAGTATTGGGTCGTGGACGGCGCCTGTGGCGGGTAGATGTCCTGACTGTGATAGGGGTTACACACATGGCTACAATACACAATGCAATACAGTAGGGTTAGGGTTAGCAGTGGTCCGTAGAGGGCTACCTCGAGGGCCTCCCACAGAGAGACTCCCTCAGTCTTTGCATACGCATTCAGAACCTGGCAATATAAAATAGACATGCACATTTCTGGTTTTATTTGCATTTTTTCTGTAATCCATAATTGTTTTCAAAAAGTGTGAAGATGTGACGTCACCTTATGAATTACTCATTAGCTGACTTTTCAGCAACAAATACATGAATGATGAACAAGTAGATGGGAATGGGGTTTTGGGGGTTACAACATAAGTAGTGAGTTTGTTTAGCAGCACTGCAGTTAGTCTCACAGGCTGACAATATATAGGCTCATAAAATATGAGACCTAACCCTAAGCCCTTTAAAGGAGGAAGAAATACACCACAAACCCAAATGGGTGAAATATAGAAGCATGATCCCTCCTTATAGTCATAGCTAGGGAGACCAAAAAACGATGATGAAAGCTTTAGAAACAGAAGTTATGTGAGATTAAATCATTATGACAAAAAAACGTAGTTGTCAAAGTATCACTATTGTATTTGATTTGAAAATCTGGCTCACATACACAGGGGACTTTTTAGGTCATTAGAGCTGAAAGGGGAAACGTCACGCTCGTAATTTGTTCCGTAAGAGAGTACTACTAGGCTGTACCCAACGCAGCATTTTCCAAGTCGACTCTGATTCACCAGTTCACACGTTATTATGGTAGCCAGTTATGGAAGTGACAGGCATGATACTATATATCCACAGGCTAAATCCAACCATAACAATAGATGAGAACGGATGCGAATAAAGAAAAAAAAAAGGATGTTAAACAAATATTCACTCCACATAATTAAATGATCTAAAGCTGGATGCAAAAGGCACACTCACGATCCAGGTCACCGTTGGTCTGGCGTGTTAACTGCTGGAACCTGACTGGGGATAACATCTCTTTTTGCCCAGCTTAAAGCAATTGCTTTGGCTTTTCAGTTAACTATTTTATCGCAATACACTGCAGAGTCTCCCATATAGTTCAATAATTAAGATTGCGATGGATCAATCAAGTCAAGTTCTTGACTTATGTTGATATACATCCTTGAGTTGCATACCATCACGTCAATCAATTGCAGACAAAAAAGACTGAGAACATGCAAGAGTTACAACATACACCGCTCCTTTTTATTTATTTTATTCACAATAATGGTGCGGACACCTTTTTCGCTGTTGCAGCACTCGCCTGTCAAGTTTTTTTTTATGTGTTCAGGACTTTGATCAAAAATGAAATACACCTCCTTGTGAGGCATTGGGGCTCTAGTAATAATTTAATAATATTTTCTCTTTCTCTTTCTCATGATGTGTGATTGTTTGACTGAAAAACGACTATTCGACTCTGTAAGACACTTTAGACTTTTAAGGTAAACTTTTAGCGACTAATCTACTTTTAGGGTAGACACTTAATTACTTTATACATGTGTGGCGAACAAAGGCAATGTGCAATACCTTCAAAAAATTATGGAAAAGATGGACCATTGACGTAATTTGTCCAGAATTTGCCTCCTACATTGGTCCGATTGGAAAAATGGTGTCTGTGGTCCATCTTCACTGATTTTCAGCAGTCACAATGTTACAGACCCTGATGTTTGTGATGAAGCATTGCTCTCAAATATTAGAAGATTGCCAAGTGTGACAGTTCCCCTTTTTTTGTTATGTTTTATTTGTTATGTTTTATATGTTTGTTATGTTTTATTATGAATATTGAATATGAATATTATGTGAATGATTGTATTTTATTATAGGTGTCTCGGTTCAGTCCATACGAATGGCAGCTTGAAGAGCCAGAGGATGGGGCATTGCCATTGACAACGGAATCAACCAATGAGTTTGGAATCTTTAACTCTCTGTGGTTTTCCTTGGGTGCATTCATGCGACAAGGCTGTGACATCTCACCAAGGTTTGCATTGTAATAAATGTTTTAATAGTGGGTTACCTTGAACTTTACTTTCAGTCATTCTATCTTTCTGTCGGTCTATCTATCTATCCATCTTCTTGCTTCTTCTGTAGGTCTCTGTCAGGCCGTATAGTTGGAGGTGTGTGGTGGTTTTTCACACTGATAATCATCTCATCCTACACTGCTAATCTTGCTGCCTTCCTCACTGTGGAGCGGATGGTTTCACCTATAGAAAGTGCTGAAGACCTGGCCAAACAAACAGAGATAGCATATGGGACCTTAGACTCTGGGTCCACCAAGGAGTTCTTTAGGGTAAGATGTGTGGGAAGTAAGAAATATAGGGTTATTTGTGGTTCACATGGAAAGTGTGGAATCAACCTAGATACTGGAATGACAATTGTTACTTTTACTACTGCTACTGCTACTACTACTACTACTTCTACTTCTACTTTCTATAATTCCAATAAAAGAGGGAACCTTTGGTTATCATTTGATGTTCTAATTAACTAACAAATGCCAGTCCTACACTACACGATTTCAGAGCCAATTTTGTGTGACAGGCCCATTTTAGAGAACGGTATGAAATTGCAAGATCACATGCTCAGATCCGGTTATCAGAATCAGAATCAGAATCATCTTTATTCGCTAAGTATGTAGCACATACAAAGAATTCGACTCCGGCTCCGGCTTTATATGGTGTGAAAGGGTCAACTAGTCCTGATAATTACATCATCTGTGATGTCCCAAATCTTTTCAAACATGTTTGATTTTTTTGTCATAGCTCATGTAGTGTGAGCTTTATTCTGAGGCAATTTGTAACACTTGCCAATGAGAAGACAGTATCAGCATCAGTAGTCATTTGTGCCAGTTCTGTTCCTTGTTGATATTGAAAAAGTGTTTAGAAAGAAGAATGTCTTGCAACTGCATGATGGGAAGTGTGATTGCTAAATCTGAGATGGCCTGCAATGTTATGATTTGAAAAGTGTATGCCTAGCATAACTAGGTAATATTTCACCTATAATATTTAGCATATTGTCATGCAAATGTAATTAGAATGAACATATTCTTACTAACAAATCAATTTCTCTGTCTTCTATCCAATGTCAAAACAAATCTAGCGCTCTAAGATTGCACTCTTTGACAAGATGTGGCAGTATATGAAATCAGCAGAACCATCCGTTTTTGTCAAGAAAACTCCAGAGGGGGTTTTGCGTGTCCGCAAGTCCAAAGGGAAGTATGCCTACCTGCTGGAATCGACCATGAATGAATACATTGAACAAAGGAAGCCATGTGACACCATGAAAGTTGGGGGAAACCTTGATTCCAAAGGCTATGGCATCGCCACCCCAAAAGGATCACCATTAAGGTGGGTGGATCAATATAACAATGCTGCCCAACCTAAGAGGCTGTGTCCCATTCAATTGACTAGCATACTGTCAATAATTATTTTCAAAAAATACTGGAAATCAAATCCACAGTGTCAAATCCCTGTTTGTATGCTTACATGCGTGATATGATACTATACTCAACCATAGCCACTTCCCAATTTTTGTTTGCAATATGACAACATATTGAATTAAGGAAAAATATTTCAAAATTCTGGAAAAAAAGTACTTACCTCAAATAAGAAAACACAAAAAATACAACGTAGTAACAAGTAATGTTTTGAAATCCTGCTCGATTGCATAGAAATATTGCAAGCGACCTGGAATACATTGCAAATCAGTATGGGAGTTGGCAGAGAGATCCCAAGTGTGACCAAAGTGTCACAATGAAATTACAGATTGTGTAGTATGGTAGTGTGGCGAATGGGTCATGGCAGTCAACTCGTTGTTATAATAATCCACCTACCCTGATGACATCGTCACAGTGGTTTGTATTGATACCATGGGCACCACCTCTGGCCAGTGGCTAGTGGTGGTTGCCATGACTAAATAGCTTATTGTGTGTGTGTGTGTGTGTGTGTGTGTGTGTGTGTGTGTGTGTGTGTGTGTGTGTGTGCGTGTGCGTGTGCGTGTGCGTGTGTGTGTGTGTGCGTGTGCATATGCCTGCATGTGTGTATAGTGTTGATGGTGGATATGGTAAGTGTTTTAACAGTTTTGGATAGCATGATTTAAAGGCACAATTTGGTCCCATGATTCTATTACCTCAATTAGTCTGGTACCTACATTTTTTTTTACTTCCCTTTTATTAATCTATTTGAAAGAAAACACGTTTAATTATTTGGTTAAAATTCAAAAACTTGAATGATTCATGCTTATTGTCGTAATATACAATAAATGGTGTATAGGGTATATAAGAGGGTCTTCATTTGTAACTGATAATGATACAGAATACTTAATTAATACCTGACAATATTATTTATTAAAGTTGCTCAATAAGAGGAACTTTGGTCTCTTTAACTCATGCTATCTGGAAATGGTTGAAGTTAAGTTCAAACATTGATTGTATTAACATTCAATGTATTAACTTGATGAATGTACCTCTTTTTCAGTGCGTTTCTGTGTGAATATGCATGTGTGTGCATTGTTTGAAATGGGCAGGTACCCCTAACTCTGGAATCAATTGGGTAGTCCTATCTGAAATTATTACAATATTACACTCTGGTTACTTTGATACTTTACTTATAAGTATACATAATAAACAAACACACAATGTTTACACAACCATTTTTGGGAAACAATGCATCTTTTCAATTCAGGACAATATGCCCTAAACAGTACACAACATTTATATGCTATGTGTACTTGATCAAATCTCATAGTGTACATTAACAATAACGGCCTATGCACCTTTTTGTTTGCTATTCTAGAAGTAAGAAAATACACAAAAAAAATCTATATTAGGTTCCAAAAACAGGAAAGACAAAGACAAAGACAAAAAAAAACACATTCCCCACCAGTCAAAAGTCATGGCCATCTAATCTTCACTGGAATACAATTCCGACCTTGACTATAATACATTTATAGCAACCAACATTAGCTAGAACGAATGTAATGGGGGCAAGTTAAGTGGCTAGGGACTCCCAGGCAAAATGTACTGGATTCAATTATCTGCAGCAACACAAGCAATCATTACCTTGAATGCAAGACTGTGGCCATGGAAAGAATGTCCTGCAATGACTTAGTTCCAACTAAGAGAGGCTTACCTTGAAGTTTGGACCCAATATGTGTTCTCTATTAGAGAAATGGGACAGTGCACCCTTAAGCTGCATGCATGTCAGTGCTGAACCACTCAAGTATCTTAAAAAGTGGAGATAACGGAAAAGGACATTAGTACACAATCCCAAAAGATTTGTTTCAACTTGTCGTCATGCGTCTAGGGTATCTGAGTTTACATAAGAGTGTTTGTTTACATGTGGTTACAATGAATTCTAGTAATTCAGTTTGTCTCACTGTTTTTATTTGTGTTAACGATTCATGGTCTGTCTCTTTTTTCTGTATGACAGTGATTGATTTAAAAGCAACTCATGTAGTTGGATCACAGCTAAATTCAATTAGGATTCTTGACAAAATAGTTGTTGTGTTGTTTGCTTTACATAACATGCTAGAAACAGAGATGCAAAATAAGTAAGAATAACTAATTACCTAACCTTACTCAAAATGTAAATCAATCAAGCATTTCATTTTCATTATAAACCCATTTACAGAGGAATACTGCAATGTACATAATATTGGCAAGTCTCTGCTCCTAGCATCATGTTGGTATTCAGACCTTATGTTAATTGGTATTGTGAATGTTAAAATTGTATGAGCTGATTTTCTTACGAGGACTGGGTTCAGTTTAGCAATTGGTTTTCATTCATTATCAAGTTTGCCATATATAACTTTGTTACCTATTTAAAAATTCAACTAAAGTAAAATAAATGAATGCCTGATTAAATGGCTTGAATATTAACTGAACTGAGCCCAGGCCGAGCATCTGATCAGATATGGAGGAATACAGATATTATACAGATATTACATTATCCACTACATTTTTCATGACACATCTCATAATAACCATTACATTTATTTAAATATATATAGTGAAGATAATTATCAAATAGTGTTTGCACTAATTGGGTCCCATGTCAATTTATAATAGTTGTAATTGTTTTTATAAAGTAATTGTAAAACAATTTTTACAATTAAAAACTGTCTCCCCTTGAAGGTAAAATCTAACTTTCTACCTTGATATGAACTCAGATTCAAGGCAAGTTTCCCAGTAGATTGTGAAATCCCTTGAATCGCTTGATTTTCTTGTTAATTTTGGTAATAAATTATTTAGCATATTAGATGTAACCATAAGAATTCAAGTACAGAAAGTACAGAAAAAGGTCCAATGGGATTCCAACATCCACAATTGTGAACATGTGTTTTATGGGCCATGCTTATCTAGGTTAGAAATCACATGAACACATTTCAGGATAAGTCACTCAATAGTCCCAAAATGATTTAACATAATTTGCCACGATATGAAATCATACAGAAAGAAGGATCAGATAAGAACAGAATAACTGGCTATTCCTTTTTGAGACTGCTAATATTCTAGTCAGGATGAAAGTGGCTGTAAGAGAGAGCCATGATGAATGAGTTGAGATGCAAGAAGAAAGTTGAAAGCAGTGCGGTGGGAGGAGAGAATTATACTTGTAGCCCACTTTTCACTCTACTATAACCTCTCAATACTTACCTAACATTGCATTACAACATTTTTGAAAGTGTAGGAACTTACTGCACTCAACCACATGTCATTGCTTCAAGGTTGTGGTTTTTTTACTTAAACTGATATTTTGCCTGCAAGGGGAAATGGTGAGATAATGCAGTTGAGTATGCTGCAGCCACTATGTTAACATATGCATAGTTTAATGACAAACTTGAAATATCAACTACGGCTGTCTATGCTGTGTTTACTAGTGTTACAAGCATGTAATGATATGATGCTAGTTGCTGTAAACCATCATCTAGACTGAGCGAACTGCTAACAGCCACTGTGTTCATGTAGAAACGCGGTGAACCTGGCGGTGTTAAAGTTGAACGAACAGGGCCTTCTGGACAAACTGAAAAACAAGTGGTGGTATGACAAGGGAGAGTGCGGCAGCGGAGGAGGGGAGAGCAAGGTTAATACACACATGCACACACAAACACCCACACACTTACACAACTACATGTACACCGAGAACATTTGGTATGACAGGAATTGAATCCATCGAACCAACACAGACAGCACTTTGTATTTGCACACGTGAAGAGTGCACATGTGAAAAATACTTTGGTCTGTGGTGGTAGCTGAGGTCTGTGCTACCTCCTCAAGCGATGCATTGCAGCCCATCTGGTTGAGGTCAGGGTTCAGGCAGAATCACAAACCAAGGGTAGGATCAGGGGACCTCAGACCACATGGCTGCAGCAGTGCTTATCGCCCTTTTATGGCCTGTAAAGGATCCATGGATTAAAAGAGTTTGATAAACTCGACAAACTCTTTATATCTATGTCTTTTGTCTCGAAGTATCTCAGATGAACAGTAAGCAGATAAAGGCTTTTCATCTGCAGCATCTCTCAATCTCTTGTTCAGGAGCCAGCCAGTAGCAGCAACATGGTCCTAAAACCAAATTCATTTTCATTGAAATGTCTTTATTTTTTCATAAATCATAGATGATTTATGTACAAAGGTCCAACAGGTTTTTAAGTAACATATTTGATTATATTTGACCTATAAAAGTTGATATTATTATGACGTGTTGTTCGTCCATTCTTTGGAGTAAATATACAGAATCTACTCCAGCCATTGGTCCCCCAAACAAGAGTTTCAGAACTGCTGCCTCGCTAATAACATAAGATAACATTGATAATGATGTTATTTATGTTATTCCCATTGAAGAGTGCCAGTAAACCTTGCGGTTTTGAAACTGAATGAGCAAGGAACCCTAGACAAGATGAAAAACAAGTGGTGGTACGATAAAGGAGAATGTGGCTTCAAGGACTCCACAAGTAAGGTTAGTTCTGTGTGCCCAGAGTACCTATATCAAAGCACAAAGTTAATCTATCCTTGGATGAATTTCCTACGTTTGTTTGACTAAGTGTTGGTATTTGGACACACATCAACACACATTAATCAGACTTAAAGGTGTGGTGTCCTTAGTGCGCAGTGAAGGATTTAGCGGCATCTAGCAGTGAGGTTGCAGACTGCAACCAACAGAATACCCACTGACCCCCACCCTTCCCTTTCCAATGACATGGGAGAAGCTACAGTGGCCTATACTGGCCTGTAAGGTGCCAAAGTGATGTCAACGTCTACGACAGCATCGAGTAGCCAATTGATGAGGTTTCTTGCATCCTCTAGAGCAGTGTGTCTGTTCTGGAGTACTTTAGAAACATGGCTGTGCAATTTGGAACAGCCATTACTCCCTATGTAGATATACAGGACTAATTCTAAAGTAATGAAAATACAATTCCTATTTTAATGGGATTGTAAACTAATTAAATCATACTTACATATTCTATTTTTATTCCATATACTCTATGTTCCATTTCTGCCCCTAGATGCCACTAAAATCTGCACATACTGCACCATTAAAGTGGCAATCCTGAAAGATCTTGTTTTTAATTATTTTACTAACAGTGACATCAGACTACTAAGAGACTGACTTAAAGAGAAAATATGATTTTGTTTCTTTCTGAGCAGATGGGATAACTGAAATGGAAATAGGACTATTATCTAGTTCCGCTTTCAAAAAACAAATGGCCAGGAATGCCTTGGTTCATTCACAATATATACATTTTTATTTGTAGTCCAGTTAGAAATAGCTTTTTCGACCCTTTATACAAAATACAAAATGTATCTTTTTATATCGATAGTCACTCATTCTTGTACTCAATCTACTCCAAAGGCCTCCTCCACATGGTTCACATGTTGTGGTTATCCCAAGCATGATGATTGCTCTTGAAAATTCATATACCAGGAGGTCTTGACAATATTGTGGACAATCTTGAGTATCTGCTGTCAGCTGCCAGCACTGTGAGGTGTTGACAAAGTTCTGCTGAGGCTGATGAGGCAGTTACCAATGTGTCAAGTAGTTGCTTGCGGGACTTACAGCCACAGGCAAGTGTTGCGTTACTACACCAATGTGTTCTATAACTGAACTGAATCTCAAATAAAATTGTACAACCCTGGTATCCCTGGGTTTAGCCTTTCTTGGCTATCATGCTGAAGAAAATATTTTCTGGCCAATCATTAATCAATGAGTGGATTGTGACCTGCTTGATGCTTTCGCACTCTCATATCTGAGCGTATGCCTGCAGCCGCTGTACTCCTGCTTGTCCTCCTCATGGTTGTGAGGATCCATAGCCAGATCTCATGTTGGGTGTCTGCCCAGTCCTAGGATTCTTGCTTCTTTGCATCCTGAAGATCTCTTTGGTATGGCTGCCTTAGGTCACATTCCGTGGCTCGCTCTTTTGCTGTGATCGCTGCTTCACACACACACTTCTTTACTTGTTCTTGATCTCTTTAGTGTCCCTAATGGTGCTAGCCTTCATAACAAGCTAATATGGCCTTTCTGCTTCTAATATGGTAGCTGTTTTGTAATCTTAAATAGGTTTGTGAACCAGCATTTTTATGATAGTAACTGGTTTACCTAGATTGATAGATGTCTGTAAACAAATCCTGGTGTATCCTCATGTAATTGTTCCTCAAGCCCATTAAATGGTCTGTAGGTAAAAAGATGCTTAATTGTGTCCACGGAAGTATTACAGTATTAAGATAGCAACCATGCAAATTCATTTACATTTACATTTAAGGCATTTAGCAGACGCTTTTGTCCAAAGGGACTTACAAAGAATTCAGAAATATTTATCCCAAATAATTGGGATAAACAAGATTAAATAATTCTACATTCATAATAAATGTAATTTAAAATAAACTTGTGATGTTGTGATTATAATTGTTTATAATTCTAGTTCAACATTATTTTGTACCTAAACCTTTACAAAATAAAGTGGGTGGGGGGGAGGTGCCATACCAGACTAATTCATACATTTAAGCACTCTTGGTCCTAGTTAAGTATGGAATTACTAGGTTAATCCTAAGGGTTGCCACTTTAATAAATGTACTTAAATTAACTTGCGTGTTGTCAAATGCACTGTCAGGCCACATGCAAACCAACAAAGCTATGAACAGTCTGCAGTATATTATTCTATGTTGTCTATATAAGATGATGAACAGTGTAATGGTAAGCAAGTGTTGCATTTAGGTTTATCCCAAAGACAAGAGCTCGGCAGCCTGTGATTTATTTCCACTCTTTGTATTTCATCCCCTACCAGTGCTTGTACATCACTTTTTCCAGTCATACTTTGTTATTGTTTTGTTGATAGGGAGACTCAATCAATGTATGTATGGCATAATTCTAGAAAGTATATGTATACATTGACAATAATGACACAATGTTTAATATTTAATCTTGTTTTTTTAAGTATCAATCAGACTTCAGTGTATTTGAAAGGTCTACTTTCTGTTATAACAGTTGAAAAGAGATTATCAGTTTCCTCAACTCCTAACAATACAACAATGTGACTGGATTTCTTTGTGTGTGAGTGTGTGTGTGTGTGTGTGTGTGTGTGTGTGTGTGTGTGTGTGTGTGTGTGTGTGTGCGTGTGTCTGTGTGTGTGTGTGTGGTCAACCAGGAAAAGACAAGTGCTCTATCTCTCAGTAATGTTGCTGGAGTGTTCTACATCCTTGTTGGCGGTCTGGGTCTGGCCATGATGGTGGCACTAGTAGAGTTCTGCTATAAGAGTCGTACTGAGGCCAAAAAGATGAAGGTATGGATAAACAAGTGTGAATATTCAATGTACTGTCTTAAAAAAGGAGCACAAAAACAGTGTTAGTGAGTTACCACACACTGCAAGCAGAAGGTAAAAGTACAATAATCAAATTACATTTCTAAAGACAAACAATCAATTTTTGAGACACACAATATGTGAACCATTCAGTTGTGAACATGCAATGAGTCAAAGGCTATTTTGGTTTGAGGAAAAAAATTACAATTGGAATAATGTTTTGAGTCGAGGTTTTGCATGAAGCTGTAATTGGCTATATACGATATATTTAACGATATACTTGAGGGTGGCACAAACAACATCTCTATCGCGCACACACACACACACACACACACACACACACTAATATTTTTCCTTTTTATACTTTATATTTTTTTCAAAAGGTGGCAGCAACCACACTGTCGTCCCCTCAGCACACACAAAACTACACGCATACCCTTTCCTCCCCTCAACATCCCCCTAACTACAACCTGCAGTCTCCCGGGCATCAGCCAAACTACGCCACCTATAAAGAAGGCTACAACGTCTATGGCATCGAGAGCGTCAAGATCTAAAACGGGTAGGAGAGAGATGAGACCCGGCTAAAGTGTACTTCACCTTGCAGCCATAGATAGCAGTTTAGAGATAGATAACTAGTTTTTGTCTTCTAATTACTAAAACTTATATTTGAAGTATTTAACTTACACATATTTTGTGACATTTACAATCATTTTTGAATTTGACATTCATGGTTATTATTACCATGATTATTTAGTTCCAGAGAGGCATTAGTGTTTTGTTCACAGAACACACTGGCCAAAACCTATCTGTGGCTGTGAATTTACCTGCTCAATCTTTTTTTACTTTTCACCAATTCACTTTTGTTTCACTTGTTTGTCCTCATTGGTTGTCTTCGTACCACACTGCTATTCCCTACCTGTTTTTCCTTGCAACTCCTTTCCGTGTTGTTTATTTTGTTTATTCCTCTCAAACTTAAACCAGAGCTACACTGAATGTGTAAGATAGGTATACTTATTCCATCTGTGTCAGTGCATGGCATCTCCTACAGGCTACAACAGTTGTGTTGCATCAAGGTTCTCATATTCTGTTTCAGGTTTTGACAGAGCCCATAGCAAATATAATTACAGACTACCTGCACAATTGTTAGAGGAAAGCTTTGCTACAGTTTCATATGAGTAATGATATACATATAATGTGAAATGCAGTTAAATACAGCATCATTGTGTATTTTAATGTTGACCTTTCATTTGACCTCTGCATCAGCCATGTAGCTGCAAGTCCCAGGGACATTATAAAGCACAGAACAATCTCCCATAGATGGGTATTGCTTTCTGTAACTGCAGAAATTGAAAAATGTAATAAACAAAATAGATAAAATACATACTCATTTAATAGGTTGACTGAAAATAATTCTTCTGCAAATAATCTTCGGTCAGTGTTAATAATCTAATCAAGCAAATCAAGTGTATGTAAATTCAACCAAATGCACTGGCGCATTGATTGGGATGTTTTAAATGTGATGAAGAGATGCAACAGAGATGGAATGAAGCCTTTCTTAGTAACCTGTAATCCTGTTATTCTTACCCACCCTCTTTTCCTGTTTTTATTACTCCACCTCTCTTTAGCCGATCATCCTCTCGTTAGACAAGCATTAGCAAATAAATTATCAACTTTACATAAGAGATGTCATTCAGTTGCTTTAAAATAAGCTTTAAAACAAGTATCCATGCCATACCAAAATTGTGTCAGATCCAACAGTACTTGACGATCACCAATATAAACACTAGTCACACACACACAAATTGTGAATAGAATTTGTGACAATTCAAATTCACTGTAAGTCAATTTGGCTAAATTATATATAAATAATAACAACAATGATAATGTATTTATAGCAAGGACATTTGTTGGGCTATCTTTGCATATCTCTGTCATAATGTTTTAGTGATGTGAATGAGTCTACAGAAACATTAATAGGGTTTAAAAGGGCCACCTAACTCATTGTAGGCAGACATGAGGACAACATGAGATGGGGACAGACAGATTTTGAACAACATTCATAGCATTACCAGTTGAAATATAACATAACATAATAATAACAATATAACATGAAATATAATATATTTATAACAGTTATCACCAACAAAATGCTTCAAACATATCCTTACATTGCTAGCCATTTTATAATTGCATTTAATAGAAAAATTACAACGCAGACATGACACTTGTAAATATACATAAATATGCAGAGCAATATATATATATGTAATTAGATGAACAATTAATAAACTATGGCGACAAATAGTATGTTCACTAGCAATGCTAGAAAGCAATGCCATTGAACATGCTTGATCATTCTATCATCAAAACTAGCAAAACACATCATATGCTTGACTTGTAGAAGCTCACCAATCTTTAATCCTTTTAATTTTCTTAGGTTTATGTTTATGTTGTGTTTCAGAAATAAACAACTGCCTCTAACACTGCTCATTCACCCTTTCTTGAAGATGTACAATAATCTCACATATTTTTGCTATTATGTGATGAAATGGGGCTGGGGGTTGGTCCTGGTGAACGCTTTATTTACATATATAATAAGGATTGTAATGCTTTTCCTATTTTTGTATTTTCTTAAAGGAAACATTGACTTGTAACAGTTGTGATTATATATCCATTGTGTCAGTTACAGGTTTTGTTGATAGCATGTTCATATTTTTTATTGTGTTCTTTGTACTTTTCTTTGCATAGATGACATTTACAGATGCGATGCGCTCAAAAGCTCGTCTGTCAATCACAGGACTGACCAGTGAGAACGGTTGTGTGCCGGTGGCCTACCTCCACCCAGGATTACCCATGAGTCTTAGCATGACCAACCCGTCCTGATTACGTCCAGACCCAGTGCCTTACCGCCAAGCAACAAACAACTTTTTTTTAACCGACCCCTATTGAAGAACTAAAATACGTATTATTTTCTCCATTAGCTAATTATTAATTCCAATGTTTCCTCTTTACTCTTACTCTTTATTATTCATTATCATCACCAAACGTCAATTTCACTCAACTAATCCTGTTTTCCAAAGGACTCAAGTCTTCAACCGATTTGACAGGTTACAATTTATGACACCTTTTCCCTATCTTCAAGCAAGTGCAGCAGGCATCCTCCTAGGAATGCTCACCATAGACACAATTCAAAAGAACAGCTGGCTTGGCAAAGGCCTCATTTGTTTCCATGGCAGAGACAATAACAATAAAGCACAGCTGAAGGATTTTAAGCCAAACAAGCTACACTGATTCCAGGATGTTTTGAAAAAGAAGTGTGTTCGAAGACAAGGGCAACTATGTGTTGACTTTTTCTGTACATAATAACAAAAAGGACTGTGGTGTAGTCATTCATGCTTTTATGCAAAGGCATAACAAACACAAAAAAGAACACATTTGCTACCACCAATTATAAAAAACAAGTAAAAGCTGAAAAGAGAGTTGAGAGAAATATGTAGAAAATATTGATATACTGAAGATTAACGTCCGTAAAATGATAAGAAATTTCATTAAGGAAAATGTAAAAGCTAATAATTGTTTTTTTTACATCAGAAAATCATATATTAGCAGAAAATTTCACACCTGACAAATGCATGGACTGGCATATACTGTATTTACAAAGTAACACCCACAAATGCAAATGTCATTGTAATTGAGAGTTTTTAATTAACTGGATGAGGTGCCAAACTAAGCAACTGTCTGTTCCATTTTATTGACTTCCCGTGTGAAAATAACAGCAGTTCATAAATACAACTGAGCCAATTGGAACTTTTAATGCTGTGAGGTACACATATTAAAAAAAATATTAATATAACTTTTTTTATAAATACACTGCACTAATGAAGACAATGCTATTGATGAGCGTGATGATGTTGAATTTAAAATTATTGCATTTGAGTGAAAAGAAGATGGGATGATAAATGGAAAAAACGATTTGCATGTTACTTGCCTAATTTAGCCTTTTGTTGAAGATTAACATATCAGTCATTAAGCTGTATGCTTGGCTGTATTTTACTGTTTAATAGTAAGTATATTAACACTGTTAATTACATGTTGACATGGAAGACAATGTTATTTATATACAGTGTACAACTACCACTGGCATTTTGGACTGTGGACTTATATTTATCATAAACAGAAATTTTATGTTAATTTTTTTTCTTCTCAATTAGGTATTAAAACAAATTCTAAGATCAACTCATTGCTAAACTATAATAGGTTATAGCTCTTAAGGACAACAGTTTCATGTATTTTACTATAATGTAACAAATACATGTAAAAAAAAAAAAACACATTGAAAAAATAACATTTTGAGATGTATTTAATATAGTTTCTGATCTAGCCATTAACTTTCACTGTTGTTTGTTTTGAAAGATGTCTTTGTATTTGAAACACACACACAGAACTCTGTGTGTTGTCATAAATTGATACATTTTCCTACAGTAACTTTAACCAACAGACTTTTTGGCCTTTGTACTTTGCATTTAGAAAAAAAAAATTTTTAGGCATCCATTCTCATGGATAATTTTAGAGAAAATGTGCCAATGGAGAGATATCCTTTGTAATATAGTTAACTAGAAGTAAACATTTTGAAAATGTTCATATTATCATTACATAATGGTAATGATAAATGAAAACTGTACATGTTAAATCCAATGTTAAATCCCAGGTTATGCTCATTAGGTGAGAGATGTAAAATATCACGTAAATAAAGCTAAAAGTTTAATCAGAAGAAAAAAATGAGGTGAAAACGTTTTTTTTTTTTATCACTTAATGAATTAATTAAATGGTCAGGTTCCAAAAAGGAGATACTGTTGAAATGGCATATGATCAAAACACAAGAAGGTTAACAGGGACAGATTACATTAGATCCCCATAAATATAATGTGCTATGGAAAGGTAGAATGTTTCTTCATATCCATATTCAGCATTTAATAGTAAATATAATATTCAAACAAATCACACTACTCAATAGTAAGGTATTAGGACATACTTTTTGAGATAGGATATCAATAACAACATGTGAGTATTTGTTTTATTGATTCTTGATTCTTATTGTTTGCAAATGTTTTACTGTGTACCATACATCATTTTAGTCAATGGTGGCTTAGTGCAAACACAGAGTGAGCCTAAAGGCAGCCTTACCCATCATTGTTTGAAATAATATTTTGAGATAATCAGCGCTAATCAGTCTAAAAATACCCCAGAAACAAAGTAATTGGTCAGAATTTAAGAAAGCCAACATGGTAGGTAAGCAGTATAAAGTTACATCTAAATGCCCAACCAATCAAATGATCATTATTTAATAATCAAGTATTACCTTTGTTGTTGATATTATAACATGCTAAATAATACCTCGATAAATGACATTTTTAAAATGGAAATTCTATTTAATAACCTGTGCTATTATTTCCCCACTTACTCACCATTTCTTGGCTGTATGAATGCAGAAACAAAAACAGAATTACGTAACATGTAATCACATTGACTCTATAATGCATGGATGCTTAATGTATTGTCTATATTTTAAGCCCAGCTATAGAAGAAATTAAAAAAAATTCTAAATAAAATAAAGCCTACTCTACTTTGAATCACTAAATATGTCGTAGATTAGAAATAATCTGCTTTACAGAAAAATATTTTTAGTTTAATTGAACATTTGCATTGTTGGCATGTGTTAATTCATTTGTATATTCAACCATAACATAACTGCATCAACATAAATGTAATATTTGTTTATCATCACCAATTATTTAAAAGGTATATAGTTTGGAATGACTGCATATGTATGTGTGACTGACTGAAGATTTTTAAGATGTTTTGCAAATAAAGTTCAAGTAGTACCCTCTATGTAATGTAGATTATATATATACTTGGTTGAAGGCATTACATGTCTTAGTTATGTACAATCTTTTTGAAAAATATTTATTTAAGTATAGCCTACTTCTGTAATTTTCCCATTTACAATCACAGTCATTCAATACCCTTAATCAAAATCAAGATTTGTTTTTCCTCTAAATTCAATAAAAATGTCTGAATTCTAGTTGTTTCATACATCTTGCAATGCACTTGGACCCCATGTAGGATATTCTTTAGAGTAAAAATTGCTTAATGATAAATGGTTTACATTTTTTGCTGTATTATTAGGAATGATCATGCCACAATAAAATGTAAATGAAATTGAAATCACAAATGAAAAGCGAAAGTGACTAACCAAGCAAAGATTTGTTGTTTTACATAAAAAGAAAGTTAAATGATGCAGTCGTGATCAAGACACATTGGAATTGGCAAAAGTTCAAAATTTTTCGAAAGGGTAAAAATGTTTACGCTTTTGAAAAATGTTGGATAAAGACTGATGATTCAGTAATCCTCAAACGTTAAATTATTAGCTGTTGAGTTGAGGTACAAAAACAAATATTGGCACATTATAGACCACTTGACCTCAGACAAAGGGATGTCAAGAAAGATAGCGAGTCATATGCCAGCAGGTGTTAGGCATCACAAATCACACTTAACTCAGTCACCCTTCGGTATTTGATTCTGTAATGTAACAGTAACAGTAAAAGCATTGACCAGATTTGTTTGTTGTTGGTTTGTTGTACATGAGCCAATGAGTAAATCTGGATATTTAAGGCAAACTGTACAAATATGCGGGACCTTCGCCACGTTAACAACGCGTTAACATGCATCAATTTTAACTTGTGAAAGTTAGTGCAAAAAGTATTGAGTATTCACAGTGCAAAAAGAACAGTAAGGACAGTAAGGAATTTTACTGGTAATACTAATAAAAGTAATAGTAATAATAATAATAATAATTAATGCGTTGTTAACGTGCCATTTGTCCAGTTTCAAGGGGTGATTGTGATGAGTCTATAAGTTTCTGAGGAGCAGAGTTAAACCATTTCTGTAAGGCCAGGGGTTGTCTACCACTATTTAACATGTTAAGGATCTAATTTCTTTGTCCTTTTTTCCTTTTTTGTGTAGCCAATAAAAAGAATGTCCACTAATATGTTTACCAAAAAAGTCAGTAGTGGAGCATGTTGTGGAAAAAAACGAATCCCATCAGAAGGGAGGTCCGGCACGGGAGATGACAGTGTGCGCTGAATGAAATCAATCGAGGTGCTAGATTAAACCAAAAGATAATTTTTTAAATATTAAGTTGTTAACAAATTAACAGGCACAGTTCAACAGAGAGCAATACACTTGATACAGCTTTCTCAGAAATGCGCGCCAAATATTGCTGGCCGGCACCTTTTATAGGGTAAGGTAAACAACTCCGAAGGTACAGATGACCCAGACAGGGACATTGGAATATTTAAGATAAGGATAGACACCACCACTTTCTTTCCCACTCTTTCAGATGAGACCCAGAGTCTCTGATCGTTCCCAAACCCTTGAGACAACCAGAGGCCCAGATCTTCCGTGAACCAAACAGCTCAGGGCATGGGGTCGAGGCCTGCGTCTCGCAACTAGTGGCATGTCACGTTCACAATGGAATTGGGGGTTGTTGGTCAAACGTGAGGCCCACCACTTGGGCTGTACCCAGGTATTCACACATAGAAAATAACAAGTATATAAATCATGCATAAAAATATAGAGAACAACAGGTACACAAATCAGATAACTTGCATGCAGTATAAGTTCTCAATAAAAGTTCTCACAAGGATGATAAGGAGAAAAAGGCCTGTGGGTTCATTTTCCATCACAAACAAAAGGAGGCAATTTTATCTTGATGAAAATAATTGAAGTCATGAAACTGCAATCCAAATATAAAATGTTTTATAGGCCACACAGAAAAGGAAGAAAAGGACAAAGAAATATAAGGATCCATAGCATGTTAAATAGTGGTTGGCACCCCCATTCCTTACAGAAATGATTTAACATGTTAACATGTTATTTATATGTCGAACGTCACATGTATTTGAACCGTTTGGCCTTCTACCGGAAACACAATCACAAGACAGATTTTGCTCAACAAATCAGTGATTACTTGACGGCAACCTCCACAAGAGTACGTCAAGTCAATATTCAAAAGTCAATATTCAACCCACAATGGGGAAATTTACCATACAGCAGTATAAGGTAAGAAAAATAGAACAGTTAAAAATACAGAATATGATAAAGAGGTAAAAGGAAAGAAAAGAAAAGAAAAAACTGAAAAACAAGGCGGTATAAAAAATATGCACTGAAGAAAACATTGATCTACTATAATAAATAAATGTAAATGAATACAATTGTACAGTGAACTGAAATTAAATGAAACGGAAGGGTGTAATGTCCAGTGTGATTGTTATCATGAGCAGTGCTGATTGAATAGTCTGGCAGGAAGGAAGGACCTGCGGTACCTCTCCCTCACACACTTGGGGTGCAACAGTCTGCCGCTGAAGGAGCTGCCCAGAGATGTACGAGTGACCTGCAGGGGGTGGAAGTCCTTCACCAGCAGAGATGACAGCGTAGTCATCACCCTCATCAACTCTACTTGTAAACTCTACGTGTTAACAAGTAGAGTTTATGGAAGACCATTTTATGGAAAGCCATTGGGGATAAAATCATCTGGGAACATATGAACATATAACATGACCAAAATATGGACCACGTAAGAAATTTGTTTAAAATACTGTGTTACCATGGAAGAAATTGAACGCATTTAGACCACCAAAATAAATGCGCTCAAAATACCCGTTAACATAGGAAAATTGTCAAAATGCACATGTGAAATGTATCAAAACCTACTGCTTTTATAGTCTAAACTGTAGCCAAGTCAAATCAAACAGCATATTAATTTGTTTTTCAAAGGCATCACAATTTCAATATGGTCTATCGTATACATATTAATGTATAAGATAGTTGATGTTGATTGATGATGTTCATTGAGTTTGAAGTCAATGATACATGCAGATGGTGATCCATGCTGCCATGCAGGAGATCTCCTTGAGTGTGTGTAGTGATGGCTGGTTTAACCTGTACACATTGATTGCTCAATGCAGGTGTCGAGACCAGCCCCAGTGCCCTCAGTCTGACTCGGAACAGTTGAGGCTGCTTAAACCAGCCATCATCCACACACTCAACATACCCCCAATATCAAATTGAGGCTTGGGAAAATCCCCAGCTGAAGCCTCGACTTTGTCATATAGGGTGTCTCTCTTCCAACCATTGAAAAATTGACTGTTTCTATCAGGCAGACCAGCAACACTTTAACCCCAATGTTAACGCTGGGTCTCATAATAATCATTTAAACTAAATAAGCTAAACCTGGAGTGTGGATGCGTTGGTGATGTGGATGAAAGACAGTGACAAAGTTGACATAGGAATAAGAATAATCATTCAAAACACACAAAGAGTGAAAGCATCCAGATTCCTCCACAACAGCCTGCAGAAAACATTCATTCTGGTTCGCTGTGGTGCTCTAGAGCCTTTTTGGCATTCATGTTATTATGCCTACTCTGATTGTACATGACGATCTTATTGTAGGTTCAAATGTAATGAAACATTTAAAACATGTGCTGAAGCGTGAGGATGGATACTGGGAGATTGCATAGGGTAAACTCCCAACGAACGTGCCATTGTCCCCTGGCAATACAGTAGTTATGAAGCCAATTAGCTCAAAGACTATGCCCTGAGGTATTCTGGTGGGTCATCTAGTTCTAGTCACACCTCAGGGTAGACAGGTGTGTTCCCATGACCATTGTAAACCCGATGGAGAAGCCTTACCTTAAAAAGAAATGCTAAACTTGTGGATGTATCTCCATGTTAGCCAGGGACCAGCGATCTTCACCTGATGCCTGTTTACCTGCCAAAACCCATGTCTGCATTGGATTTGTCCAAGCTCGACATTGGAACATGAGACACCAGCAACGCCTGCAAGCTTGTTAAGCTGCTAACTGAGTATTCTGACGTATTTTCCAAAGACTTCCTAGGCTGCAGTGAAGCCAAGGGATACACACACCGCATTGAACTTATGCCCATTTAACCTGCCGTACTGGAGGGTTCCCCAAGCACACTATCACAAGCTAAGGCAGGTCCTCACACATGGAAAAAGGAATCATATGGAAATCTATTCAACTACGCATCTCCTCTCGTGAAGGTAGGGACAAAAAGATGGTGGGTTGCAGATCTGCACAAAATTCAGGTGGCTGAATGCCCTGACCTTAAAGGACGCCAATCTATTACTACACCAATCAGATCGTCTGGCTGCTCTTGGAGGTAACTGCCACTTTAGCACCATGGACCTTACAAGCAGATTCTATAACATCCCTATGCATGAGTCCGACAAGAAATACACAGCGTTCACAACCCCACTCGGTTTACATGAGTATAACACTCCAACACAGTATAATAGTCCAACATAATTTATGAGAATGATGATAGAGATATTTTAGGCTGCAATTATCCTTAATCAAACATCTGTTTCAGAGACAACTTTAAACAGGCTCTGAAGAAATGTCCCCTGCTTCAGAAGCGAGTCAACTTTCTTGGACATGTCATCAAGGATGGTGGCGTTTCAGTTGATCATGCCAAAGTGGATGTCATAACTGGTATGAAGATTGAAGTTCTGATGACAATAAGTGTATACAATAAGTGTATATATGGACTTATTAGGACCCCGGAGCAGAGACGGAGACAGCGAGGATAAATGTAACTAAAAGGGTTTATTTGACAAGGACGACGCCGGAAAAACAATGAAAAGCGCTGGCATGCAGGGAGGACAGCGGACGGCCAGACTGTCGACACAGGAGACCAGGAACTCGACCACGAGGAGACTGGAAACGGCGTTCGGCGGAACAGCACAAAAACGTGAGGCACACTGGTGATCTGAATACAAGAAGCCACAAGGAAAAACACGGTTAGAGCTAGTCAGTACACGGGGACAAACAAGAGCCACTAGAAACGAGTATCGTGAGAGATAAACGATCGAAACACACGTAGAACACTGACTGGTCATATGGAATAATTTGGCACCGGAGTAGTGAGGGAACCAGGTTTATATAGGAGGAGTGATTGATGATTACAGCCAGGTGTGCCTCGTAGAACGTGCCAACAGCCTAGCCACGCCCACTACCCTGCACCTACACGCCAGGGAAAACGAGAAGGGACAAAAAACATACAACACCACACAGACGCAAACCCAAACCGTAACATTTATATATATATATATAATAAGTGCAGACAACACATACGTGTACGCCCCATGGCTGCCATATTCTGTGACCGTTTGATGCGTCGGTCACACACGTCGTCGCAAGCGAACACGCGTCCGCAGGATGCAATACTGACAAGAAACTTGGGGGGCAACCGTGCGAATAAACAGTGACGTCGAGGTCCGAGTCGGGGAAGTTATTATTAGCATGATGGAAAGTTTCGAGGAGAGACTGCCGGACGTAGTCCTCAATTTCCCATACCCGTATGATCACAGTCTTTATATGCATAGCGATAAGCTTGCATGTCAGACCAGCTGGCGACAGATCGCGTTGGTTATGTTTGTTGTTTATTTACATGAGCACGCAATACACTTGCTTTTGTATGATTTCCGGATCTGATATTACTGTGGTCTGCCCCAAGTGGAGACCTCCACTATCATGCGTTTTGTTGCGTAATGATGCAGCAAGTCTGCACACAGGACACAGCAGGCCGCATATGCTTACGCTTGGTCTAAAAGCAATTCTATCAGCACCCTAAGCTAGCATCTTACACATTTGACATTTGAGTGTAGAGTGATCCATAGGGGCCAGCATGTTAAACAACTGTCAAGTCATGAACAAGACACATTACCCGTGTTCTCTGCCCAAGAACTACAACTGAGTCAAACACAAGACCCAAACAGTTCCAATGTGTGTTGTCTCTGCTAGAAAACATCCATCTAGACGCAAAGTGCATGGTGACAATTCAAAAGTTCTTTGCCTGTTTAAACAATGGCAAAAGATAGAAGTACTTGATGGTGTGCAGTTGTAATTAAATGGTTTCAGTTTTGGGCGTATTGGCTAAGAATGGCGACACAGACTGTCAGTGTCAGCATGCAGGGGACCCAGCACACTTGTCATCTAAGGACTCACCCACCAACATGAGCCAGTTGTTTCACAAGAATGGCCATTCTCTAGTTCTACCTCCAGTCCCTCCACTAATGATGTTGGCATTCCATCCATCTCAGCTATCTCATTCATAGACAAACAGCACATACTACAATCAGACACTGTAAAGAACACTAATTGTCATGTCCTCACAGAGGATGGCAGTGTCAGGACGCATATGGGGAGAGTTGTTAAGTCTGTGAATAGAGTCCATGGTTCAGAAGCCATTATGGAAAGGTTCACACATTTCAATCAGTGGCCACCTTTTAGTTTGTTTTGATAGTACAACGAGAAAGCCTCAGACAGGCTTTGATTTGTTTTGTTTTATGTTTTGTTTGTCTTTGTTTATGATCAAATTTAAGTATTCAAGTATTGTGTGACATACAAGGCATCATACGAGCCTAGGGGAATTCAGGATTCCCTAAACCTTGTATTCAAGGTAAAATGTGGTTGACTGAGTGGACTAGGTCCACTAGCTTCATTAACTTGCCAGTCCGGTCACTGATAGTTTTTTTCATAGTTCCTAGATGGATCCTGGTATTAGGATGTTGTTGCGTTTCAGGAGGGGGAATGTAACCTGGGTAAAATTCTTGCTTTACTTCTGTTTATTTGAAAAATTACCAAATGCTATTTTGTGTATATTATTGTGTTATTTAGATCTGTTACGTATAATCAGTAGATGCCGTAAGCAATGCGCTCTGACCATCAGTACGCAAATTATGAAAAAGTATGCATGGTTGTACATCACATTGAGATTGAAATTACTATAAACCTGTGTAATAAGGCATATATGTCGTCAAACATGTTCTTTTTTTAAACACAGTAAAATTATATTTGCAATCGTTATGATGAAGCACGTATACACCACAGCAAACACAACAGCATTGTGACAACATGGTTTCAGTGCCCAACACGTTGCCAGTTCGGTGCTCACAATGTTGAAATGTAATTCCCCTACAAGTTATGACGGTATCTGACAACATTTGAAGATGTTTTTGAACATTGTGTCATTAAAGGTTACTCTGTGGTTTATTAACACATTCAATTATTACATATTTTGACAAATATATATTTTCCCAAGAAAGCTAAATGGGTCTCACTTTTTGTATCCTGCGGTCTAGCCTACCTTTATAGGCTATGTACAAATCATAACGTCCCATTTCTATATTTAATGAAATTATTATCTTTACAGCTTGTAACTGCTAGGAACATTCATGGCAACAACACACCATTGTCCATGTCGTTAAAAAAAACAAAAATGAAAAATATATGCCCGAGCTGGATAGGCTGTGACCAGAAACTGAAAAAGAATGGAAGAGAGAGGTAATGTGTGTCAAACATTTGTCCTCATGTAGACCTCTTGAAACAAAGGCATAGAGATGGTGAGCTCACATTACAACCAAAATACTTTTCACTTCGCTTTTATCCAAAGCGCTTTTGACGGTTCTACCTGTTGATGCTAACTTTCTTACCTGCTAAGCCGGCAAGCTTGGTTAGCCAACGTCACCACCAACCGTCAACGACGCCTCCAGGGGAAAGTAGGAGCTCTGCTGCTGTTAATCCGATCCTCGATCCACTACGGGCAGTGTGTTCTGTTTCGGTTACTGGATTTGCTTCTGGATCTTCACCCACTGCTGCCGAAAGCATCCCCCGGATAGTCTCCCTGCTGTCCCGTTGCGGGTAGCCTCTGCTACTACAACCGCTGCCTTCGGTAAGCTACCTGTAAATTACTACTACAGCTGGTGCTTGCCAGCGCAGTTGGCCAGCTTGCCATCTTCGCTGCTGAACGCCAGGGTCTGCTATCCTGACATGCTGTGGATTGCCCTCCTGTGCCTGTTGATCCTCCGCCTCTGGGTACCTAGCTCATTGCCACCGGCTAGCAAGGCTAGGCTACTTTCCTCCCCCGGCTGGCATGGCGTTAAGATACTCCACCCTGGAACTTCTTAAATTCAATCATCCCACCACTCCTGTATGCATCGATACCATCAAAAACCTTGGACTTCTGTGTCGCCCTCGATATATCCACACAGTCGTCGAAAATTTGTCTATTCGGAAAATTCCATCCCATTCATCCCGTCTCTGTGGTCCAGTGGGCGTGCAGTTGCACCTGTACGACGTCATCACAACAAACAACACGTGCACACTGACTGTCTGAGAGCCTTGGCCAAAGCACCTCAGCCCATCATAAAGCAGTCTCATCTGAAACTTGCTATATTCAACACCCGTTCAATAAACAATAAGGGTCTCATCCTCAGTGAATTTATAACGGACAACAAGCTTGATTTCCTGTCTCTCCGAAACTTGGCAAAAACCTCTGGACTATTTTTCATTAAATCAAGCCACACCCATCGGATATTCATACATGGACCAACCTCGCCCGGATGGTCGCGGTGGTGGAATCGCCATTGTCTATTATCCATTCAGTCCCCCCATTCTTTTAAATCCCTTGCATTCAAACTGTCCAATCCTAAACCTCTGGTTGTAGCCATCATCTACCGCCCCCCCAAGCCCAACCCTGCCTTCCCCTCAGACCTGACAGAATTTCTAACACAGCTCTCTGCCATATCACCATCTCTGTTACTCCTGGGCGACTTTCACATCCATGTTGACTCCACAGACTGCAAAACAGCAACACAATTTCTGGAAATTCTGTCATTCTTCAACATCTCTCAACACATAGATTTCCCCACCCACAGTAGAGGCCACACCCTAGACCTTGTCTGCTCCACCGGCTCCAGCATAAACCTACTGTCTAGCATTGACCTCACAATTTCAGATCACCTGACCATCATCCTCCAAATAGACATCCCCACCCCCCCTGACAAGCAGAAACGCACCATACTTTTCCGAAACCTCAAGTCCATCAATCCATCTTCTCTCTCCACTCATCTATCAGAAAACATCTCTGATTTCACCCTCATGCAGAACAGCTCTCCCACCAAACTGGTCAACTTCCATGCTCTCCTCCTGCCTGGACCAGCTTGCACCCACTCAAACTAAATCTGTCTCCTTCACACACTCTGCCCCCTGGTTCACCGACGAGCTACACCACCTGAAATCCAAGGGACGTCAGCTTGAGCGGCTCGCCAGGAAAGCAGGTATCACTGTTCACACAGAGGCATATAAAGAACACCAACATCTTTACAAAAACACCCTTAACACCACCCGCTCTGCATACTACTTAATTAATCAAGTCTGGCTGTGACAACCCAAGGACACTATTCACCACCATTAACAAACTCCTTAAACCCATGGACAACCTCTCTCGCTCTTTCACTGTGGACAAATGCAATGAATTTCTACGGTTCTTCCAAAATAAAATTGACACTATCCACAACCAGCTGGCCTCATCCACCCCCCCTGGATCCGAACTGGACCCCCCCCTGCAGACAAATCACACCTTCTCATCATTCACTGAAATCTCTCCATATGACCTATCCTCAGTGGTAGCTGGCATGAAGTCCTCCACCAGTGCCTTGGACCCGTTCCCCTCCACCCTTGTCTGCCTTCCCACACTCTGTCCACTCATCGCCAAAACCGTAAACTCCTCCCTGTCTTCTGGTTATGTCCCCTCCACATTAAAACTTGCCGCAGTCACCCCAATACTCAAAAAACTTGGACTTGACCCTAACTCCCCCAACAACTACCGGCCCATCTCCAACCTGCCCTTCCTGTCTAAAGTACTGGAGAGAGTCGTTGCCACCCAAATCAAATCCCACCTCGACTCCAACGACCTCTATGAGCCTTTTCAGTCTGGTTTCCGCTCAATACACAGCACAGAGACTGCTCTAATCAAAGTCACTAACAACCTACTGTTATCCTCAGATTCCGGTCTTATCAACATCCTCATCCTTCTTGACCTCAGCGCTGCTTTTGACACCATCAACCATTCCACACTCATCACACGCCTCAAATCCACCATCCGTGTTACAGGCACCGCCCTCTCCTGGTTCCAGTCCTACCTCTCCAACAGACATCAATTAATCTCAATTAATAACTGCAAATCAACCACAGCTCCTGTCACACATGGTGTCCCCCAGGGTTCGGTGCTTGGTCCCCT
>OMKQ01096715.1:0-13538 GCA_900302335.1 Phycis phycis
AGTTCATCTCTGCAGAGTTCGCAGCCTTTGTGGAGGACAAGGGTATCAGGCATGTCCGCACTGCCTTCTACCACCCGGAGGCCAACGGGGGGGTGGAACGGTTGAACCAGACGCTAAAAAACGGTATCAGGGCACACCTGGCGGACGGCCTTCCCTTCTCGGCGGCCTTACTTAGCACTCTACTGCACTACCGTGCAACGCTACACTCCACTACAGGCAGCTCTCCGGCCCTTTTGATGATGGGGCGTGAGCTGCAGCTTCCCCTGGATCGGCTGCAGCCTCCTGTGGTCGCCGCACAGGCAGCAACGCCCCACCAGAGCAACAGGATTGCAGATCGCCAGTGCCGCATGAAACAGCGGTTTGACAAGAGACGGAGGGTGAGACCGCCTCCCTTCACAATGCTAGACTGGGTCCGGGTTCGTCGGCCCGGTCGACACCACAAGCTACTCTCCTTCTGGTCCATGCCGATGCAAGTCACTGATCAGCTGGGGCCGGCCACCTTTCGCCTGACTGACGGATCATGGTGGCACGCAAGCCGGCTTCGAATGGACTTTGCGGCTGTGGACTTTGATCTTCCTGCTGAGCAGCCACCGGCTCCTGTCGGGCGCCCGCCTGAGCTGGCGGAACCTCTGGCGGATCCTGACGCCCGCCTGGCCCGGGCACGGGTCAGGCCGAGGTACCTCGAAGACTATGTCACAGACTTTTGACATTCTTGATTAGAGTTCTGAGCATAGCCTGTCACGTGGCAGAATAATCTACATGGCTATGCTGGTAACTGGCAGTCTACCAGTTTACCTAGTTAGGTTGTGAGTTCAAGTACAAGCACAACATGTTGGGGTTCTGGGGTTTCCTGTGGGAGCGGGGGGGAATGTTGTGTATGGCACACACACACACACACACACACACACACACACAGTGTATGAGCCACACCATGTGTGGCAGTAGTCATGACAGTATACAGCAGTGTTTACGGCAGCGGACCGGCTAGTGTTGTTATGAAGAAGAGTTGTGTTACCCGTGATGTGCTGAGCACAATAAAACTGCAGTAAGGAGATACGACGTGGTCCGTGAGTTATTGAACATAACAAGAATGTTTGGCAGACATCAGCTCTTAGACAACTGCGCATCAACTCAAGCTCAATCTCGCAAAGACTGAGCTTCTCTTCATACCAGGGAAAGACTGCCCTCACAGGGACCTACTGCTCTTGGTCGAGGGCATCACAGTATGTGCCTCACTGACCGCGGGGAACCTGGGCGTAATACTCGACAACCAACTGTCCTGCACTGCAAACATCACTGCAGTGACCCGATCCTGTAGATTTGCTCTCTACAACATCCGCAGGATTCGGCCATTCCTCACGAGGGAAGCGACACAGCTCCTAACCCAAGCACTTGTCATCTCCCTCCTCGACTACTGCAACTCGCTCTTAGCTGGACTCCCTGCAACCGCGATAAAACCTTTGCAGCGGATCCAGAATGCTGCAGCACGCCTCGTGTTCAACCGACACAAATTCTCCCATGTGACCCCCCTCTTCCATGACCTCCACTGAATCCCTGTAGTGGCTGGCATCAAATTCAAGACAATGCTACTGGCCTACAAAGCCATTAATGGAACTGCCCCTACCTTCCTCCAAGCATTAGTGGTGCCCCATGCCCCTGCTCGAGCACTCTGCTAAACTACCTCAGCTGGTCGACTGGTACCTCCATCACTAAGAGGAGGAAAAAGTCAGATGGCGAAATCACAACTCTTCTCCCTTTTGGCACTGCAGTGGTGGAACAAGCTCCCTGCCAATGTCAGGACTGCAGTCACTCCCCATCTTCCAGAAGAGACTCAAGACTCACTTGTTCAGAGTTAAAACCTACCCTCATGCTCTTATTTGTTGTATGTCTTGACACTTTAATCACTCTTTGTAACTTGGCACAGCCAGAGATGTTGTATACTAGCAATGGTTAACCTAGCAATTGAAATGCTGAAACTTGTTCTGGTGACATTCTTACTGTATTAGCAGCAATGAAATGTGTCACCTTCTTATGACAAGTGTACTCTTTGTAAGTTGCTTTGAAAAAAAAGTAAAAGCGTCTGCTAAATGCCCTAAATGTAAATATAAAGAACTGCGCACACGCATGCGGTGTGTTAAAACATTCAAATCCGATAAATGATTAGATGTTTGTGGAAACTACAAGTGGTTCAACGTTAGTTCATTCGAATATTTTAGTAATGGTGAAATTCAATGGCAGGCTGCCGCTATTCAACTCTCAGCAGAATTGCAATTTATCGTGAACACATATTTTTATCCGACTTACCCAGCCATCTTCTTCAAATCTTCTTCAGTGGGATATTTTACGTAATTTCATAATTTAAAGTAATTTCATGCACTTTAAAATTACAACTAAAACAATTCAATCAACGCAGTGTAACTTCTATTTTGAGCTTGTATAGCAATAGTGGTCACCCAACAGTCAGAACCTAGAAACGCGCCTGCCTATTTGCCCACCCGTTTTTTTCTGTGCCCACCCATTTGAACATTTCTGGCTACGCCACTGGTCAGATGTTGTTATATGTTATATATACATATATAGGTTATATACAAGGGTGAAAGTAAGCCGGTACTGGCCGGTACGGCGTACCACTAAAAGATTTGGAGGGGGTACGCCGTAAGAAATAACACCTGAAACAGGAAAGAGAAAGAACATTACTCCAAGACACATCGATAAAGGATCAGGATGACCTGACATGTTGTTTATCACAGAAAGACAGCAGGCCAAAACATTCTGTACAGCAGAGATAACAGCCCTAAAAGCTCTCTGGGTTGTACCCTTGTTTTGAAACAGAGTGAGTTGAAAGCAAATATGCTGAATCCAGCAGGTTCATAGTTTTACATTATGCTTCACGGGTGTTGACATTCCTTTGGCTCAACAAGAGTTTGGAGTTTCAGCAAACCTTAGCAATACAAGTCTTGCTTATGTCTATAAAGCTGTCTGCCCTGCATAACCCTACCCTCATGCTCTTATTTGTTGTACGTCTTGGCACTTTAATCGCTCTTTGTAACTTGGCACTTAGTCAGAGATGTTGTACACTAGCAATGGTTAATCTAGCAATTGAAATGCTTGAAACTTGTTCTGGTGACTTTCTTACTGTATTAGCTGCAATGAAATGTTTCACCTTCTTATGACAAATGTACTCTTTGTAAGTCGCTTTGGATAAAAGCGTCTGCTAAATGCCCGAAATGTAAATGTAAATGTAAATGTAAATGTGGCGTCACGTCAAGACGAGTCACATGGTGATGTAGTGCACATGAAGAGGCAGAGACTCGGTGAAGTAATACAAGAGAGGTTCACTTATTAGGTCAAGTAAGAGCTCAGATGAGATGGGGAGACAGGTGAGGTATGTGTGTTTAAAATGTCTTCTTCTGCAGAAAAAGTGTTCACCAGCCTCCTGTCCTACCTGGTTTCCTCCTCACTGCCCGGGCGTAGTGCCGCACTGGGAGGTGGATGGGGGAGCTCAACATTCCTGCAGGAGAGACATCAGATGGCTTATAATATATCCATCATAAATACATAGAGAATGATCTATACATAAACACCATATACAGATTTAAATCCCTTGAAGTGTCCTATCTAATGTATCTTCTGGAGGCATCTTGTAGATGTGAGGCTCACTCAGAAGCAACAGAAGACATGTGTGGCTTGTTCATGGGTCATAGGTGGTTTCTAACCCAAGCCTAACCCTCAACCCTCACCCTGTCATATGTGTTTTCTAACCCTAACCCTAACCTTCGCCAATGTCGAAATTGCCGAACCACTTTAAGTTAAAGGTAGATGGTGGTGTCCCTGGACAGAGGCTTCAGGCTTCATTCGGGTTTCAACCAAGTTCCACCCAGGTTTAACCCAGGCTCACCGTGGTTGTCCCCCAGTCTTGTCCCTGAGCCGCATGCCCATATAGAACAGCTCGTCCCCGTCAGCTTTGTCAACGCACCGCACTCTCTCAAGACAATAGATGAACATTTAAAAAATGTTGTCAAAGACATCTTAGTAAACATGATATTAAAAAGATAGACACTAAACGCTATTATGCTTTTAGGCGACGAGAATGTGAGATAAATAACACTTGTCCGCTACACGGAGGTCGCCATTTTAGGTAGACATGACTAGCAGAGTACCGAGCGGTTTGCAGTTCCTAGGATGTGCTGTCAATACCAGAACACTTCGTCGTGACCGCCATGTTTTGATTTAGCGATCAACGATCATCTACCGATTTAGTAATGATATCCGTCCAAGGAAATGTTACCGTATCAACATACTAAAATGGATATGTGATGAACTTAACTAACTTAACGTAACTTTGTCAGTTAGTATAAAAAATTACAGCCTTTAGAGTTCACTTTGATAATAAAGTTTCACTTTATTTCATGTATTTTATTTAAAAACAGGGTCATGTGTTAATCAACATGAGTGACGATGACCAAAGTAAGATTTGATGACAGCTGATTAAATGATTCTTAAAGGCGTAAAGTAGCCGTACAGGACGACTCATCTGTACAAACATATCAGTTCTACTAGTTTACTTTTCTAGGCCGGGTAGTATTGACCAATCACCAGTCCAGTAGTATTGACCAATCGCTAGTCCCAGTAGTATTGGCCAATCACTGGTTCGAGTAGTATTGTATTGACCAATCACTAGTCCCAATAGTATTGATCCATTATTCGTCCGAGTAGTCAATCACTAGTCCGGGTAGTATTTGACCAATCACTACTCCGGTAGTATTGACCAGTCCGGCTAGTATTGACAAATCACTAGTCCCCGTAGTATTGATCAATCTCTCGTCCGAGTAGTCAATCACTAGTCCGGGTAGTATTGGCAATCACGTTGGAGCAGGCTTTGATTGCTTGTTTTGATTGTCTGACAACGATGTCGCTTGGTATGAGCTTTCTGTTCTAGATTCACCGAAATGTCGCCTGGACCTAAACAATGGCAAAACAGGAAAGAGGAAGTATTTTTCCGGATATCCGTCATCGTTATCACCGTCGTTACACCGGAGCCCAGAAATATCAAGGAGTGCTCACTGAAGAGCCAAATGGGCGGAGCTGGACCTCGTCCAGTTGATTGGCTTTTATGCTGGCCAATCAACTCAGGGGCTTCAGCTAGACTCAAACCTATGCTACCAGGTTGGAGGAGTGGGTTGCAGAGGGGCTGGAACATGCAAGCTCTACCCAGTGGCTCTGCAGTGAGCAGCCTTAGAAATATCGTCTGTCGTCTCCACAGGTCGCACGACAACGGATGGTTTCCTAGATGACAGGACTACTGATAATCAAGTCAATCACTGATAATCAAGATAATCAATAGAGCAAAGGCACAAAGACATATTCATAATTTGTACAGTGCATCTTAACACCTACAGGTAAAGTCCACTTTATTCAAATAGGTAAGTCTACCTTTATTTAACAGGTAGTCCTTAATCCATTTTAATTAAGATTGACCTTTTCACATTATTTGAGCTACTTAGAAAGCCTATATTATTCAACTTTTTCACAACATCCATCATCAAGGGAAAAAAATAACTTTTTTACATTTGCATGTAAAGAAGTAAGAAATGTAAGAAATATAACTTGTCTTCCAATCATATTCATAAAGAAACAGGCTCGTCTGGCATTTCCAATCCAATAAACCCCTGAGAGATCAGATCACTTTCCTCCTGTGTTGTTCTTTTAAACAGTGATGTCATACAATGGTGTGCTCTAAGCCAATGTTTATGTAAAATGGTAAAACCTGAAACCTGAAAACAAATTCCTCTTCAGTTCAGTTTCCATAAGCCAAGGACAGGTGTGCTAGATCAACGCTTAACTAGCAGGTGTCATTTCCCTCACCATGTTACTGACAGTACCTCACCCTAACCCTAACCAGCAGGTGACATTTCCCTCACCATGTTACCGACAGTACCCCTTGCATTTCACTCTGGGGCCTCGCCCAGTGCTAGTGCTCTTAGCAAGGGAAACTCCTCCCACCCTGCGTCTGACCCCGCCCCTGAGCCATCAGCCTGCCCAAAGAAGAAAGGTTCCCGGGACATGGCCTCATCCTCAGAGGCTGTGTTCCGGTAGTTCTCCGACTCCAGCAGAGGCTGCGTCGACTCCGAGCGCAGGTACGCTGCCGCCTGATTAGCCCGCTGTCCGGCATAGGGACAGGTGCAGATGACGGTGGCGTAGGACACGGAGCCGCAGGGAGTCTCGGGGAAGGTGGGGGTCATCGGGGAGCTGCAGAGGGAGTCTCCCAGGTCACTCGTGTTCTCTGGGCTGCTCCACCGCTGGATCACCTTCTCGGACATCATCAGGCTGAGGTGAGACAGGTGCACCTCAGGGAGCACGTCATCGTCCCATACCCACGACAGCTCCTGGTACCACACACACGGGTCAGTATCTTCAGCTGAACAAGAGTACACTCTGGGTTGAGGATTGGTCCAGATTGTTCAGATGAAGAGGATTGGTCCAGATTGTTCAGCGTATGTTATGTTGAGGAGTGTATGTTTACCTGCAGCGGGTCAAAAGACCAGCTCTTGATGCTGCTGTGGGCCGGATCAGGAATCATAGGACACAATCTGACCTTCACCCTACAGAGTACACATCAGGTTAGAATTAAGCTCAGACTAACTTCTTTACCAGTGAGGCCCATGGATGGCTGCTTGATGATTTCTCACCATTTCAGCCAGGCTGTAAACACGATGAAGATGACCAATGACAAACCGATGAAGAACAGCGCCACCACCACCCCGATATCACTGGCATCTAAATTTGACATAACATAAACATATTCCTTCTCTAATGTAAAAGACAACAAAACTAATTGGTTATTTAGGGGAAAAACCTGAAGCCTATTTGTTAATGCCATTGACAAAGCACTACTTTATCGGATAGGATAGAATCAAATGATGTAACTGAACAACAAACATGTCGCTTCTTATCGGAAAATGCAGAACCAAATGAGGCGCCGAACCTGCAGCCAAGGTTCTGAATGTGATCACGGATCCATTTCGACTCCCCCCGTCAGTGGAGACAGTCAGTAAGAAGCTGTAGGAGGTAACCTCGCTGAGACCTTTCAGCAGAACCCTCTGGTCATCTGCGCCACTCACCACAACTTCACAACAAACATCTGTCAGATCATTAGGGCAGTTTTTAACTGTGTCAACAGTCAATACATTCCTCTGACTCATAACAGAATGCATTTTTAGCAAGAAGGCTGTCAGCTAATGAAAAACATTACACACAACGTAATTTTTCCTGTCATACAAATAAGAATAGTATTCCTACTATGAGTGTGAAAAGTATTTTTACACCTTTAATGTGCTTGGAGTCATCCCAGTAGGAGAGCTGGTAGCTGACGATTCCATTCCTGTCCTGCAGGGGGAGCTCATCCCAGGTGAGTTCCACATACGGCAGCCGCATCGACCTCACCTTCAGATCTGGGACCGATGCCGGAGCTGCAAAATAAAAGAACCTCAGAACCTCGACGCAACGCTTGGATTCACGCTCACCTCTGGCTGGCAGTCTGTTGGCAACGGCAGAACCAGGACAAATATTTCTGTCATTTATTAAATCAACTCGAATGGAATACCAGCAACACTATGAAGGAAGTTTATAAATTAACTTCAATTAACTAAGAGAATAAAATGTGTAGGGTGCTGGGGTGAGGAGCTGGGGTGAAGAGCTTGTTTAGTTCTGAAATGTTGACAATTTCCCACGCTGGTAGCGCCTATTCAAAGATAGACTGAACACTCAGGAAAGAGACGCTGGGTGCTGCGTCGTTTCTGCACTGCTCCACAGTCCCACGGTCCCATGCTCCTCAGTGAGCAGCAGATGCTGGGGCTCAGAAAGAACAGTGGCAATGGCACTTTAAGGTGCAGGTGAACTTCCGGAGCCCCTAAAGTGAAGGTAACTCCTCAGTAAAACATAGTTAAAATACAGAGATGCCTCTTAACTCCCGTAGGAGGGTAGATCTAGCTGATCTTCACCAAACAAGCCCCTCAGTGGGCCAGCTGTGTGACACTGCCCAGGGGCCATCTAAAAAGTGCAGCACCGAAAAGAGTACAACACAAATCTTCAATAAATTCACTCTTATACTGTATAACAGTAGTGTTATACATTATAGTGTGACAGTGTTGTACCACACTACCTCCACCCTCAGCCCCACAACCTCCACCCAGTCCCTGCTACATTCATACCCATGGAGGCTGGGTATGGATGTAGTGTGGCCTGGGTGGAGGTCTATATTATAACATTTTGCTAATGAGTAATTGATCTTGAGAGAACACAAAACATATTGTGAGGGAATACAAAAAATCTGCATCATCATCATGACCAAAGAAATCTCCTTGGTGACCCGTAGAGGGCTCCATAGGAACCTCCTGTTTGAGCTGGAATTTCATTCAAGACATTTATTTTCTTTTCTACTATTACTATTAAAAAGGGTACATTAAATCACATCCAGACAGGACACATTAAAACAAAAATTATATACATGAAAAAGAAAAAAAAAGAGCAGAATTTAAAATGAATAGGCTGTTTCCTGTATCCTGTATACTAACATTAGGCCAATCTAATAGCTTTTACCAAAGTCCCTTTACTTTAAAACAAACAAACAAACAGTCTTTGGTGCTGCAACTCCAATGGGTTGCTATTCGGAGCTGTCAGGGGTAGGGTTAGAAGTCAGTGCTGCTAACTGGGTTATGGTTAGCGTTAGGGTCAGTGTCACGGTCAGGTTTAGGGTTAGGGTCAGGGTTAGTGCTGCTAACTGGGTTAGGGTAAGGTTTAGGGTTAGGGTCAGGGCCACGGTTAGGGTCAGGGTCACAGTCAGGTTTAGGGTTAGGGTTAAGGTTAGGGTGAGGGTTAGGATTAGGGTTAGGATTAGGGTTAGAGGCTCCATGACCGGCCATTGCTGTAAAACTAGTCCACTGGAGAGGACAAAGATGACTCTAATTGGTTCTGGGTCGATCAAAAGCACTTCAAAGCACTTCTTGAATGTACCTGTCTATCCTGTGTTGGTGTCACTCTCTCCCTCTCTCTCTTGGGACTCACCCTTTTGTCTGGAGTAGGCCATAGCCGTCTCTGGCAGACCGATGGCATCCGTAAACCTTGGGTACACAGACAGCTCGTAGGGCTGGTAGGGGTCAAAGTGTCCTGTAGGACACAAAGTGTGTGGGCTTTGGAAAGGATCCGTGGCAATATTGACCTAAATGTTTGGGAGCAGTCAGTGATAAAAGTATATAAAAACAAACATTTAAAGTATCATAACAACATGCAATACCAACCTGTTAGCAACACACTACACAAACATGTTTGCAACATGTTATACTGAAGTGTAAGCAACATGCTACCTGTCAGCAACATACCCCCTGTTAGCAACACGCTATACTAACCTGTAAGCAACAAACTTGACTGGTTCCTATTAGCCAGCTCAAAGAGTAGGTGAGAGGAATTTGTTTTTAATAATGGCCGCCATTCCACCACATAGTCGGTGACTCCTGATCCGGTGCCTCTTGGTCCGGTGCAGTTCTCCCACTGAACCAGCAGGGAGCGCTGGCCCCGGGAGACAATGGTGATGTTGGATATGGCAGAACGTGCTGCAGACACAACAAGCAGTTACTGTAACAAGCTATCATCAATATTAGCATTGTTATGCTACTAGACACGTTTTTTCAGTGTGAGGGGACTAGCAGAGTACCGAGTGAGGGGAGCGCTCTATATGTATGTGCTATAATTAGAAATATAGATCATGATTATGACGAGCATTCGCCCATTCACACATGCTTGCTCATTCACACACAATCACTCATTTCTACATTTACACACACACATACACACACCTTTGAGGGGCAGCAGGGGAACCTCAGTGGAGGAACCCCCAGCTGAGTTCATGGCCCACAGCAAGACCTTCCTCGCCCCCCTGAGGAGACGAGGAGACAGGGCACAGCTGGAGCCCTTGGTTGAGCACACCTGCCCCCCCCCAGGAACCAGCGAAACCTTGTAGGACAGAATCCTCCCATTCGACCGGAACCGACTGGATGGCTATGAGGAGAAGGGAAGGAGAGGGGCTCACACCCGGACCCTAACCCTAGCATGGGACTAACCCTAACCATAACCCTAACCATAACCCAAACCGTAATTATTGATGGAACACGTGACCTACCGTGAGTCACCCATGCTTACCTAAACCTAACCCTAGAAAGCACTAACCCTAGGCCTTTGCCCTCGGGGTGGTGGGGTGAAAGGTCGAAGGAAAAATGTGCACCTAACCCTATCGGTAACCCTTACCTCAACTCAAACATAACCTAATCCTAACCATCTCCACACTAATAACTAAACTTAATCATCTCTAACAGTAATCTTACAGCTAAATGTGACCATTGTTAACCATAAAATGTGTAGTGATGTCTTTACCTTCCAAAATAGGTGGATATTATGGTAGGGGCCTTTTTCTTTTCCTGGAACCTTCATCCAGTAGTCAAGACAACCAACAGGAGCTGAAAAATGGAACATGTCACACATCAACATCAACAAAATGAGTACAATTTGACAGCAAAAAAACATTTGTGTTCACCAACATGCAATACATACATACAATGGTTACAATATACTAAAAGCCATCACACTACCACTAGAATACTGCTTTAGACAACTGATTCAAGCAGTGCAGCAACACCTAGTGGAGAGTGCTGACAGTGCTCAGCTGCTCATGGTCTGTTAGGGCTGGACCAGGGTTCTGGTACCTTTCTCCAGAGTGAGCCCAATCTGGGGCGTACTCCAGTCGCTCCAGGGACTGCCTTGGTAGCAGGCCCGGACCTGGACCTGGTACTGGGTACCGTGGAGCAGACCGCACACGTTCCCCGGATTGTAGTTGACCTGGAGGACATTACATGTTCATGTACAGAACACATAGACACACATAAATGTACACAACTATCTATGTATATAGATACACATACGCACGCAAACACACACACATTAATTGATAACACTACACAAATAAATAATGTATAACAATTACAATAGAAACTGGAGCCTATTTGAAAACCTGTCCTGCAACAGTTCAGGGTTGTAGAGGTCTGCTCTGTCCTACAGAGGGGTGGAGCCCCTGGGGTGTGGACTCACAGTAACGAAAGTCCAGGTGGGGGTCTGGGAGGGTCTGACCCGGGCCTCCAAGGTGATTCTCCTGGGGGACATAAATTTCTGCCTGGCAGAGAGACTCCAACTCAACCGCAGGCAGCCGTAGCGACCTGCCTCGGGCTGCACACGCTGTAGCTGAGGGGCGTCAAACCTGGCTGAAACACAACCCACACACCAAGGTCACACAGCTGGAGGTTGGAGGTCAAGGCAACCCTGCCGGAAACCGAACCCGTAACCCCGGCAGTATTAATGCCATGCCCTACCAGTTGGAATCAAACCTGTAACCCTGGCAAAGTTTAAACCTTTGTCAGTTGGGCTGGCCCATAAGGGCCATGATGATGATGATGATAATGACCATAAAGTGTGACCTCACCTGACCTCAGGGGCTCCACTGTTATGGGGTCAGAGGTCGCTTCTCCCAGGGCATTGGAGGCCCTCACCCACACCATCATCTCCCTGTAGAGGACAAAGTCCCTCCTGGGGAGCACCACCCTGTGGACCCCTTGTGGGGCGGGGTAATACTTCTCCACAGATTCATTGACCCTCCCCCCCCTACACACACACACACACACACACACACACACACACACACACAACTTAAATCAAACAACCGTCTGTTATGTGTGTGTACTGTAAGCACGTATACAGTGTAATGTGTGTGTGTATGTATACAATGTACTGTGGGTGTGCATGCTGTGTGTGTGTACAGGGTGTTCTGTGTGTGTGTACCTAGAACTTGTGTATAGGGTGTATGTCGCAGGCAGCAGGGGGTCTTGATGGCCAGGGTCCCAGCTGCAGGTCATGGTGCTGGGGATGGTCAGGTTGGTCTGGCAAACTACGTGCCCTGGAGCTACTGGGGCAGCTGAGGAAATGACATCATATCACATGGAAGCACTGTAACACTGTAACAACACAGACGGAGACAGAGAAACAGACAGACAGAGGAGAATGACAGGCATAGAGACAGGCAGCCAGATAGATATAGAGACAGGTAGACAGATGGACAGACAGACAGACAGACAGACAGGTAGCCAGACAGACATAGAGACAGGTAGAAAGACAGACAGACAGAAAGACAAGCAGACAGACAGATGCTCACAGCTGGCTTGGACCTTCACCCCCCCAACCACCCGACAGGAAGAGGTCCAGACGCAGCAGGTAAAGAATGCCAAGCTCTGGTTGAAATTCTCCACCACTGCCGTCACGTTCCCCATGCTGTGGGTTAAGGACGAGTTGCCGTCGGTTACGGGGAAGCTGCTGCTGGCGAGGAGACGCTGGCCGAGCCGGAGCTCCATGCTGGTGACGCCTACCGGCAGGGGGCAGCCCGGCCAGACCACGCAGGACGCCGTGACCCTTGACCCGTAGAGCACCAGCTGGCTGGGCGTGTGTACCTCCACGCACGGGGTCGGTTCTGTCATGTCATAAGAATGAGGATGTGATGTCACAGTGAGGACCATGTGCAGGTGGACGTTGAGTCCAGCCAATGTTTACTGCATCTACTTACTGTGACACATTGTGGTTGAGGCCGCCAGCAGCACGGACATCCAGTGGACCCAGGCAGGCGCCATGACGGCTACACCTGAGAGGATCCAACAGTAAACGTCTTTTACAGGGACTATCAAGTCACCAAAGCTCTCACTAAGCTTGGAATGTTAGTTGTGGTGAGGGTTAGGATCTGGAGGAAATCAAGGGATCATGGGATGAATCACCTGGCAGAAATGACTCACTCGTTGCTGGATGCTCCCTTAACGTAAAATGATGCTGAAAGAGAATGTTGTCATGATTCTAACATAGCATGCTGTCACCATTAGATTAGATTAGATTCAACTTTGGTCATTCTCAGTATTTTCTTGAGCCAGCGGAGCAAATTGGGGTTTAGTGTCTTGCTCAAGGACACAGACATGCGGACAGTTGGAGGAGGGGAATCGAGGGGATCAAACCGCTGACCCTACGGTTGGTAGACGACCCGCTCTGTCCACCCGCTCTACCCACTGAGCCACCGCCACCCATGCTAATCAAGCAAAGATTTGGGGCACAATAAAATGTCCTCTTTCTGTCTGTCTGTTGTTTAATGGCAATGTATGTATGTGTGTATGTGTGTGTGTGTGTGTGTGTGTGTGTGTGTATGTATGTGTGTGTGTGTGTGTGTGTGTGTGTGTGTGTGTGTGTGTGTGTGTGTACGTGTGTGTGTGTCTGCATGTGCGGTGTATGTGTGTGTGTGTGTGTGTGTGTGTGTGTATCTATGTGTGTGTGTGTGTCTGTGTGTGTGTGTGTGTGTGTGTGTGTGTGTGTGTGTATGTGTGTATGAGTGTGTGTGTGTGTCTGTATGTGTGTATGAGTGTGTGTATGTGTGTATGAGTGTGTGTGTGTGTGTGTGTGGTTCTACC
>OMKQ01096728.1:0-12137 GCA_900302335.1 Phycis phycis
CCTGCAACCTCATCTTACCTGCATGGTCAGAGAGATGGTTAACCAAGCCGCAGCAGATAAGTTGAAGACAATACCGTTATCGAATGACACCATATGTAAGCGTATTGAAGACATGTCTGAGGACATAAAGCAACAGACTACGGCCCGTATCCAGGCAAGCACTCATTACGCCTTACAAATGGATGAGTCCACGGATATAGCCAACCATGCGATTTTACTTGTATATGTGAGGCACATTTGGGAGGGAGATATACAAGAACAGTTTCTCTGCAGTAGAGATCTGCCTACCACTACAACGGCACACGAGATTTTCAACTCTGTGGATTCGTACTTGGGTTCTGTGGGCCTGAGCTGGGACAATTGCGTTGGGATTACAACTGATGGTGCTGCCTGCATGACTGGCAGGCATTCGGGAGTTGTGAAAAGAAGTACCACCGAATGAAACCTGGAACCATTGCTTTCTCCATGGGGAGGCATTAGCCGCAAAAGACATGGTACCAGTACTCGATTGCACATTGAAAGATGTTCTAAAAGTGGTGAATCACATTAAACGCAGTGCCAAGAATAGCCGGTGTTTCAAAACTCTCTGTAAAGACCTGGGCGCAGAGCACTTGCAGTTGTTATATCACTCGGAAGTTCGCTGGCTGTCGAGGTCAAATTTTGACTCGGTTTTACGAACTGAAAGAAGAAATAGCAGCTTTCCTCTCCGAGACTAACTCGCTTTATGCTGAGCTGTTTGACAGCAAGTCCTGGCTGGCCCGCATCGCCTATCTTGTCGATCACCTGAATACGCTGAACTTATCTTTGCAAGGAAAGGGGCATAATAAGTTCGAGCAGTCCGAAAAAGTGAATGCGTTTAAGAAGAAGATCGCACTGTGGGAAAACAGAGTGTCCAAAGACAGGCTGGACATGTTTCCCAACGCCCAGCATGAAATACTTCAGCTGGACACTGCCGCAGACAAAAATGCCCTGAAGAGCAGCATTATGGCACACCTTGGGAAACTGCAAACGCGGTTTCATGATTACTTCCCAGAGACATCGAGTGAAGATGAACAGTGGGTGCGCGATCAACCCACTTTCGGGGTTGGAATCAACCCCGAAAGCGTTGCGTTGCCATGTAATGAAGAAAATCAGCTGATTGAGCTTTCATGCGACCAGATGCTGAAAAAGAAATTCGGAGAAGTAAGCCTCTCTCACTTCTGGTGCAGTGTCACGGCTGAGTATTCCACCTTGGCTATCCGTGCAGTTAACACCTTACTGCCCTTCACCACTAGTTATCTGTGTGAAAGTGGATTCTCCACTCTGGTCCAGCTCAAGTCTAAGCAAAGAAACAGAACATGATCTACGCGTAGCTCTGTCTACCATAATGCCTGATTTTGACTCTCTGATCAGATCTAAAAAGCATCCCCAATTCTCTCATGAATGCTCCTAAAACGCATTTTGGCCTAATTTGCGCATTGTTATAGTTCTCTGGTCTTTTCATTGTAAATCTGGCCTAGGCCCAGCTCATGTTATTTGCAGTGTTCACATCCAGTTACAGTGTGATGTCAAATCTAAATGGATCTAAATGTTTAAATGTTTCTTTTGTAAACGTAAATGTTTGTATTTTGCCGATTGTAGAAATAAAATATGTATATATTTTAAAAAGTGGGTCGCAACCTAATAACCATAGGGAATTGTGGGTCCATAGGCCAAACCAGTTAAGAACCACTGGGTTATACTACAACTCTTAGTTTGAGAAAGAAGGCTATGCTATAATTTTTGAACTATTTTTGGGGGAAAATATTCAATAACTTCACTCTTATTCAGTGTAGTGTCACCAAAATCACTTCACACATCCATGGTCCCCTGTTGATCATACTACAGCTCTTAGTTTGGACAAAATGTGCATTTTTTTCTACATGTATATCAGAAATAAATAGCATACAAAGATAAAGACCTGTTAAAGAAGATGTGCCTAACCTATCACCTACATATTAGGGATATTGTTTGTGTAAAACCAGAAATTTGATTTTAACTTGTTGTTTTAGTTCTTAGTTATGTTATGTATTGATGTGTTTAAGTACTGTTTGTTTAAAGTTTACTGTAGCTTTATGTATTGGGCCACCTTTTTTTTTTACTGCCAAAAGAGTTTACTACACAAACTCCCTTTATCTTGACAAAAGGTTCTAGCTTTGTTCTAGCTTTGCCTGACCCCCTTTCCCTATGTTAGAGGCAATTTTAAGACAATGGGAAGAGTTAAAAAAGGAAACAGAGGTCAGAGGAAAGACTTATGGGCAATGACTGGTGGAATGGAAGCTTCGGTCGGAACAATGAAGAGTGTTAACATTACAAACAGAGATACAGGTTATTCCTCAGAAATCTGGTCTGAACTCTCTATAACCCTGTTTGGTCAAGATCATAAGAAGAGCCGTCATTAGCTGTGGGTCATATGGACCAGAAATCGAAATGGAGTGAGGGATTTGATACCAAAACAACAAAATATGTCATTGCAGAGAGGAGTTCCAGTAGAGCAACACATATCAGATGAAGACAGAGGAGAATGAGGCAGAAGAAGAACAACAAAAGATGTCATTGCAGAGAGGAGTTCCAGTAGAGGCACAAGTATCAGCTGAGGACGCAGAAGAAAATGAGGCAGAAGACGAACAACAGATGATGCCATTGCAGAGAGGAGTTCAAGTAGAGGAAGCAGTCACAGATGAAGACTCACACAAGAATGAGGTAGAAGACACACAACAAAAGATGCCATTGCAGAGAGGAGCCTAACCTGAACATGGAAAAACATGGAACAAAAAACAATGGAGAAAGTTGCCAGTGGTATTTAGTAGTATATGGTAGATAGTATATGGTCAGTTGGTTCATACCATATAAAGGAGATGTTGGTGGCCAGCTGTTTACGTTATCTAAAGGAGAGGTATGGTTTCCTTCAGGTCGCTTGCAAGGAATGGGAGTTTATGGTGCTACACGTCAGAGGTGAGAAGGAGCCAGTTGTTGTGACAGTAACTTTGGGCACAAGAGGCGCCTGACTGTCTAGATGCCTATCTGAGATTTAGAATTTAAACTGTGCATCAGGACAAGGCTGCTAAAATACTTCTTTAAAGGGAAAAGGGAGCCAGTGGGAGGCACCCTGATTAAGATATCTGTGCTACAAAGAGGAAAAATGGCACACAAAACAAGTGAAAGAAAATTCAGACCAGCAGCAAATACAAGAAGAGGGAGAATTGCAAGAGCTCTAGATAAAGGAGTGAGCCAACTCTGCTATACTAAACTTAAAAAAAAACACCCGTCGCTGAATTGATTTCAGGAAACATAACCCTGAAGTCTGAACAAAAATGTTCTCAAAGTGATCAGTTCAGAGGTTAGAAAAACGAAAATAATTAATGATGATGTTTTCATGGAGATGTACCTCACTCAAAATATCATGAAGTAACGTGACTTCAAATTTCACAAGATGCCTGGGTACATACAGCACTTTCAAGTTGACCCCTTCGGTGTACGTACGTATACTGAAACAGTAATAAGCACTGTCTTCTAAGAAAGAAGACCCCTCCTTTACTACTCTCTCACTCTTCCTGGAGGTCAGAATGCACCTCCCCTCCCAGTCTGTGAAATGCTGACAAATGAACACTCTATACCACTAATCACGTTCTGGCTAATGCAGTTCCTCCGAAAACTGTCACAGTACACAAAATAACAGTACATCAGGTTGAAACAGATTACAGCTGGGCACTACTCCTAAGTGTTCTTCTGTCATTCAACAGGGAGAGCATCGTCAGCTACTTGGACAGGGCTTTTGCTATTTGTTCAAAACTGAAGACATGGAAGGATATCAGAATGTTTACAGTGCTACACATATGCTCTGCACACGTGCTCAAAGCTGTCGCTCAGTCAATTAGGAGAAAAACAAAAGACAAAGGTTTGAAGGAGTTTGCAACATTTGCATTTGCCAGGTTGCAAAACACTACCTCGATGACCACAGCACTCACAATCTTCCACTCACTGTGCACTGTATTAATGGGCAAACACAACACCAATACAGTCCTGATTAATCTGAAGGCCATGCAGGACTTAATAAAAGAATGCAAGATTCCCAACATGAAAGAGACAGAAAAATTTGAAGACAGCCCCTTGGCTCCAGAGGAAGATGATGAAGAAAGAAGAAATGCCCATACAATTGTTGGCAGATATGAATTCAAGAAGGTGTTGGAGGAGGTACAGGGAGAGCTTGAAAAAGAGGATGCCGAGACCTCACATGATAAGGAAAATCCATACTTCTGCCCAGGAATTATTTATGTCTTTTTTGAGAACTACCTTGGCATTTTTCCCCTTTGGAGTGGTCTGCTGTTGGGGAACTTGAAAAGTTATGCAACTGACAAAGAAGATGACACCTTTGGGCCAAGTAAAACAAGGGACACAAACTGCCATGTGGAGAGATGGGTTGGAATTGTTAAACAGTCAATTTTGAAAAGGTAGAGGCGACTGAGGCCGGGGACCTTTGTCAGGAAAATGTATGGCTCTCTACAGGGGAGATAGAGAGAACACATCATGGCTCATAACTTCTCTGAGCAGTTACTCCTTAACCATGCTACCAAAACACATCAATCAATCTCAGAAGGGTTGGACAAAGAGAGACGGAGCCAAGTCCCACACAGCTAGCTCCAAATTTTACACTGCTCCAACCACTGTTTCAGTTCCAAAGAGAGCGAAGTCAACTCAACACTGGCAAAGATCTTCAGAAGAGCACAGATGAGAAGAACAGCAGCAATGACCTCACAAGTAAAGGGACCGAGCCTGCAACAGAGGTAGTTTTTTGCTGATCATTAAAATAAAAGATATGCTCTAAACTGATTAAAATCAAGTCATTGTAATTTGTCGAGCCTGAAACCACGAAGAGCTATAAAAAGTTGTTAAGGAAGCATTAAGAAACGTTAAGTATCAGTGAGGCAGCTGTATTCACAACCAAGTTGTGTTCACCCCAGGACACTGTTCTGCTTGAGTCCATCTTCCATAGAATACTTACTACATATATCCAAGGAGATTGTCAGTCCAGAAGGTCTGGAATGTGACTTCAGTAAAACAAAAACAGTCTTAGCAAAAGTGTTGCTCACCTGAACCCTGCATAACTATCCTCATGCTCTTATTTGTTGTATTTCCTGGCACTTTAATCTTTGTAATTTGGCACTTAGTCAGATATGTTATACACTAGCAATGGTTAATCTAGCACTTGAAATGCTTGAAACTTGTTCTGGTAACTTTCTTACTGTATTGGCAGCAATTAAATGTTTCACCTTCTGATGACAAATGTGCTCTTTGTAAGTCGCTTTGGATAAAAGCGTCTGCTAAATGCCCTAAATGTAAATGTAAATGTAAATGTTGCATAAATGATCCATTCTCAAACATGTTGACAGCGAGATGATTACAAGTGACTTAACGTTAGCCTCCACATTACCTGACATTTATGTATGATTAATTTTCCCAACAATTCCCAACAAAAGGCAATACAATGCTACATTAGAGCCATCCTCAATTTTAAGGATACTGCTGGCCGACTCTACCAGATGAATCACTACGCCATGGGTGCAATTTTACAGGGCACAAGAGAGCAGATGGCCAGGCAAGGGTTGAAAAAGGTGAGTACAACCGTAATTATTTATTTATGTATGTATTTGTATCATTTTAGTATTGTAGTCTGCAGGGGTGTCAGTAGGCTTCAGATAGGAGCTTTAGATGGTTTGAATTGTGTGTACACACCTTTTGTGTTATTATAATCCTTGATGTGGAACTGGAAGATTTAGATTTAGATTTTAACCAATACATTTTGAATCACAGCTTCACTTTTTTGGGTTGGTCCTGTGGAGGAAAATACATAATGTATACTACATTAAATCTTTGTTTTGCTTTTGTGAGCATACAAAGGACGTTCAAAAAAGGTGCCATCAAAGACTGTCAGCCATCTGTAAGCTCAAAGGACTCTATGTCGCCCCCCCCATCTCCTCCTACTGGTGTACCAAAGTATTGTTCAACCCATCCTGCTCTACTGTTCCACCTGTTTCTTCAACATGCTCACTGTCATAAACCGGGTCAAACTCACACGCATAACCAACACTGCTGCCAAGATAATAGGTCTCCTCACAACCAACCTCTCAGAGCTCAACTGTAAGGCCATCTCCCGCATCGCAAATACAATAGCAGACACCACACACCCACTCAATCACCACCTCACTGTACTGCCCTCTGGGCGCAGGTACAGGTCCCTGAGGGGCAGAGGGGCTCGCTTTGGCAAAAGCCTGGTACCCGCAGCCATAGCAGCCCTAAACAGGGTGACTCGCTGAGGGAACTACGAGTCTTGTTGTTTTCATGTTGTTCTGCCTGTCATAATTGTGTGCTGTTGTGTCGTATATAATGTATTTCTGTCTGCCATTGTTGTGGGACGATGTGTGTTAAGCTGATGTACAGTAATGTGAAAAAGAATTTCCCTAAAGTCTAACTAACTAACTAACTGAAATTATTTTTATTTTGGGACTGTAATCCACCAATAAACTGTTCAGAGTGAACCCCCCTTTTCAACTACTGGCCACTGGCAAGGGCACCTAAACCAAACTTTCATCCTTCTCAGAAGAAGCAGTTTAGTAAATATAACATGGATTGTGTTTCTGAGTCTGTATGTCAATTCTGGTTAGGGAACTGAATAAGAGTGAAGTTATCAAATATTCTTCCTAATAAATATCACCCAAAATTATCGAAAAGCACATTTGTCCAAACTAAGAGTTGTAGTATGATCAACAGGAGACCATTGATGTGTGAAGTGATTTTGGTGACACTACACTGTATACGAATAAAGATATTGAGTATTTTTCTCGAAAGATATTCTCCATAATCATAGAATAGCCTTCTTTCTCAAACTAAGAGTTGTAGTATAACCATCAGGGAGACCCCTGGTGGTTGAACTGATTTTGGTGACACTACACAGAATAAGAATAAAGTTTAAATATAATTAAATAATTTTCCCCACAGAGAAGATAGTGAATACATTAATAGAATTAATCCAGAGCTACCGAAAAAGTGGGATGCCAGAAATACTACAAGACTAATCAATTACACCGTATAAATCTCAATTAATAGGCTTACTTGTGTATTTGCTTTGTGGTGTCGGCAATGTCAGCAATGCAAGGATTTGGTACAACCATGGGACATGCAGGAATCGAACAAAGAAGTAGACGAGGGGGTAAGTCCAAAGCCAATTTAGTGGTACAGGCGGAGGTCATTCACAAAAAGGCAATCTGAACAACAAACAAAACCAATAAGGAGTAGGCAATAATCGTTAACCGAGGGATACAGGGGATAAACTGGAGAATTATAGGAAACACTGGAGAGCTTGACTTTACACAAGGGAACAAGACAATCTGGCAAAGGGAGAGGGTAACAGCTGGGAGAAATAAAGAGGTGAGTGATTTGTCTATTGATAACAGGTGGTAGGGAGAGCGAACCAGGGCAACCCGAATTAACTAAATTTTTTCAAAGCCCGAGCCTGTTTACAGCCTGACATATTCCAATGCACGCACACAGCTCTTTTTCAAGAATGAGTCGAATGCCGCATTTTTTGCATTTCACGTAACCCACTGACTCATTGACCTCATTATGCACATGGTCAAAACTTGTTCACACCTCAGACTTTGCTTTCTTTGATGGTGCAACTAAAAGCAAAAGCTTTTGATTCACCTCCTCAGCATCCATTTCCGCATCTTTCTCGCGCTAATCGAAATGCATCACCTGACCACTCATTTACCGCGCAAGCCAGAGCCCGGCCCGTGCCTGTGTAAAATGACAGAAATTAAGACCGAACCCGACTCGACTCGTCGGGTCCTGTCGGGTTCGTGCAAAGATCTTCAGCTCTAGGACAGACTGAGCGTTGCCCAAATGAGTGGGCAGAACTCCCTCCAGAAATGGGAAACAAACTGAAGGCCTCGACCCGACACTATGTCCTGGGGCAGACCATGCAGGCGGAACACGTTAGACAGATCAAACAGACCCATTCTGAAAGTAAGACTATCAATGGAGTTATGGCTTATGTTTGGGAATTGAAAGCTACGCTTATGTTAACCAAGGTTAAGCGTTCAAAAAATCTCTACAAAAACACTATATTATATTCTATAGTAATATTGTTTAAAATGATATAGGAATACTACAAAGATCTAGATACAGTATTAATAATAGTATGACTATTGAAAATTATAGCATAACTATAGTAATACAACAGAAATACTATAGAACTACTATAGAATAGCAGAAGGTTTCTGATAGATTTCCTGCTTCAGAACTTCAGTTTTCATGTCTTTGTTAAATTCTTCTTTGAATGTGTGAGGGTCGTTCTTCAATTCTGTAATGAAAGATCATATTTCTTCCGGTACAGACTTCAGTTTTTAGTATCAGTTGGGAGTTGATAGTCCATCTCAACTGAATTTTGCCTTTCTCCTGAAAGGTAAAGAAACAAGTTATATTTCTCTGTAGGGCTCCTTTGCATTTTGAAAAATCTGCATACAATCACACAGAGAGAGAACACATTGCACATTCATTTGGACTTTATTTGCTGTTTTCTCCAAGATTTATTTTTTCTTTTCAATAATTTTTGTGTCCGCAAATAATATTCCATGTATAAATAATGATACCACCCCAACGTCAGAACTAATGGTCAGCTTGATTTTGCATGGGAGTTGATGTATTCCATTATTGAATGATTAGAAATGTGTAATAAAACTATTTAGACACGTCATCTGTAATACAGTGACTTTAAGCAAAACAGTATTTTTTTAATGATTAAAATTATCTTGATCACATTGTATTTTTTTGTTTTAAGAAAACATACAGAAGTACACAAAAGCTTGAGATTCCTGTGTAATTGGCAGTGTTTGCCTTAAAACACATTTGTCATTCAGCCTATTAGCTCAAAGAGGCCTAAAGGTAGACTGCTGCCACCGGGGATCAAATCAAGTATAAATTGGTAATGGAACACCATAGCCACTGAACTATCCTTCTCACAATTTTCATCTTTTTTATGAAATGTAATATGTATTAAATGTAGTTGTGTATAAAAAGCGATTGGAATGCATTCAATGGGTTGCAATAAACTTGAATCAGTGATTGCTGGCAATTGTTCCTCTTGAAATCTGATGCTGCAGACCCAGAAACTGCAAGAGAGAGAGAGGACTTGGCTTCATGAGAGGACTGGTTTTGTCAGTAGCTACTGGGACTACATACATGGTTTCATTCAACCGAAGCAGTACTAAGGAGTAGTTAAATCTGACTTTCAACAGGTAAATTAATATATTTGTCTTTCAAACATTTACATAATACATATATTTTCATATATGCATCTAAAATCAATGACAAATAGTATTGTACAGTATAGTACTGTTATTATTTAATGTATTTGATGCATTTTTCTGTTCACTCTCCAATTTGTGTACATTTTTGGGAAATTTGCTCCCTGCTTTGTGTCATATATATTGTGGACTCCACCTGTAGGCTGTATAACCATGCTCCAGCAATTTTGCACTCAGTAACGTATGGACTCCATAATTATTCACACGAATAAAGGGCATGGTCCGGTCATATTACTGTATATTTATCAAAACGTTTTGTAAGGGATTACATTTTTAGGAAACATTAAGTAACCCCATTACATCATTTGTTGGTCAGTCTACAACAAATTCACATACGTTAAAAAAGTTAAATTACATGTTATTGAAACCTCATCACGATGACAAAAACATACCAAAAACAGTATTGCAAACCTTATTTTATGCAAACAAAAAAATGTTTATAGTTAGTATAGTTGCATAGGCCTATGTAGCGTAGACTTGCATAGTATGAACCCATTTTAACAACCGGTATGTTTTGCTTCAAGAACAATGAACCTGGAGAGGAACCTGAATGAGTTTCGAGTGCCATCCGACACCTGTAGCATAAGGGCAATTAGCCTGGAGGCCATCCTGATCATGTGACCTCACATTGTTTTGCTACACAAAACAGGGCATTAAGGTCTACTAAAACTATAAAGTTGGATTCTGTAGGTATACAGGAAGTGATGGAATTAGTAGGAGACATTGCATTAACTAACAAGAATTTTCCTCGTAAATGTTTTCAAAATTTTTTTTTTTATGTCAGATCTATTTTTAAATATTGTATTTTAAATTTCAATTTCTTGGGCAGACAGAAACGTTACATACATATTGCTGGTTTCGACCAGTTGATATGGGCACTAGCAGTGAATGCTCATATTTGTTTGAGTTTACTCCAGATACCGCTATGGGGAGCTGAAACAAATATGACATACATAATGTCAATAATTAGCTACCAAAACAGCAAAATTCTTTGACAAAACTGATTCACGAAATATTCATGTAATACATCTTCAATTACAATAATTAGCTGAGATTTAAACCTTGTTGTATGACGCCCTTCAAGAAAAAAATACTTAAAAGGTCCACTATGCAACTTTGGCCATTCCTGCTCGCATTTTTCTCTACGAAGCTCCGCCTGCAGCTTCAGAGTAGATCTTTACGACACTGTTATAACAACTCGTTGACGACACTTGAGCATTTGTTTTCAAAGAAGCCGGCAAATGCGTGGAGCCATGTCCGAGGTAGGTGTTCAATCTGTTCATGAAGAGTACACAAGGTTATACATTTTACGATAAACATAAACCCATCCTTTTTGTACAGTTGACGGGGAGATGTTTTATCCTACATTAGATTTGTTTTATCTTTTGTTGAACAGAACGATCAGTGTAAGAGTGTTGGCCAACATAATACATACTGATAGCATGAACAATTTGCGCAGCAATCGTACATTTATTTATCTGCTCAAGTATGTGTTTGAATAAAGTTGTAATTTATTCAAAGGTAGGCTTTTAACGCCATATTTACATCAGGTCATTGTATGTTATTGCAGGAACCAACTTCAACCGCGTCGTTCGACTTCGCACCTCAGGTTATAGACAGGACACCTAGAAAGCCCGAACTCCCGGGGGGGGGGGGGGGGAGGGGCTCTCAAGGGACCTGGACACTAACTACAGACTACACGGGATTCAGGGTGTGCCGGCTGGACATGTAGAACATTGTAAATCAACATTGTAAATAAAAATCATTGTGTATAGTTTTAAAATGTTTCCCTTTTTTATATGCCTGAACATTTTATATGCCTGAACGTTGCCTTGTAAAGTAAATACATTTACTTCTGGAGGCAAAAAAACTGCAGACCCACCTTTTGTCTCATATCTAATACAATTGTCTATCACCTGTGGATTACCTTTGGATGTGCGCACCACCCCTCTTTCTAAGATCCCTTTTTTTATATAACAGATGTTTGCACCCCCTTTGCTTTAGTTGTTCAATAATACACACTTTTTGGTTAGAAAAAGATTTATTTGGGATATTGAAAAAATGCTAATCACAAGTGCAGCGGCTCACGGCTCTTCCTTACAGTGCTTTCTTTCCTACTTTATGCTTGTCTGTTTTTACACTCTGTGTACGTCCACACCGGCGTTCTCCCACTACACCCGGCAGGACCTTGTGGACATTGGCTACAGACACAAGATAGCAGTTTCGAGGGACTTTCACTACCAACACAACGTTCCAGATGAACTAGCGAGACCGCTGGGCTCTCCGTGGATTGTTGTCGGGTCTGGGAAGCGACGCAGGCGGAGGAGGGAGAGGAAGCAGAAGCGGGGCCGCAGGTCTGGCCTCCTGCTAAGGCTAAAGAAGTTTCCACACAAGCCACCTCTGCCGAGCCTGTACCTCACCAACGCCAGATCCATCACCCACAAAATGGACGACCTGGAATTACAACTTGCGGGTAATCGCTACGTTCAAGACTGCTGTGTCCTAATCATTACGGAGACCTGGCTACACCCGAGGATACCCGATGCTAGCGTGCAGCTAGCAGGCCGCTCTCTACACCGCTGGGATCGGACTGAAGACTCCGGTAAGAGCAGAGGTGGGGGGCTCTGTATTTACGTGCATGATGCTTGGTGCAACAACAGCAGGATCATAGAGAATCACTGTTCCCCCGACATCGAGTACATGTCTGTTAGATGCCGGCCTTATTTTCTTCCGAGAGAGCCAACAGTAGTGATCGTC
>OMKQ01096733.1:0-10411 GCA_900302335.1 Phycis phycis
TTCTGCTACCGAGAGTACTGGGTGTTGATGCAGCTGCACAGCCTCGTGAGTTAATTTTCATTGAAGCAGGAGTCAGTCTAGCTAAAACCAGGCATCACGGCTGAAATGTAACAGGACAAAGAGCCACTGTGAATGTCCAAGAGCATTGTCGGGGAAATATCACCTCGTGTGCCACCATTAGCCTGCAAAGAGCTCTCCATCACCATGCAACCATAACCATGATCCTTCACATATAAGCACCTTTCTGGAGGCACTTGATAATGCAGTGGTACAGGATAGACCAGAGCAGCCCAGGTTTGTTACATCTGGGATGATGTTTCCACTAGGCTGATCTTCAGTAGAGGAGTGTGTCACGGTTTGTGAAGGAGGTGGACCCAGATGCAGAGATGAGCAGTACACACAAGTAGCCTTTAGTCAATTTAATAGTACTTATAAATAACAGGTATGGACAGGAATAACAGGAACAGGAACAGACAGACAAACAACAACGACAAGACTCAGACAAGGACTAAACAGAAGACTGGACTTAACTACACAAAGAAGTCATTACAAACGAAAGACAGGTGAGGGGAATGAGGCACAGGTGAAACACAACGGGTAATCAACGAAGGAGGGAAACCACAGAGGAACAGGACACAGGAGAAACACAGAGCAAAACAACCCGAACACATAAAGACCTTTACATTACATTTACATTGAGGGCAGTTGACAGACGCTTTTATCCAAAGTGACTTATAAAGAGTACATTTGTCATAAGAAGGTGAAACATTTCATTGCTGCTAATACAGTAAGAAAGTCACCAGAACAAGTTTCAAGCATTTCAATTGCTAGGTTAACCATTGATAGTATACAACATGTCAAGACGTACAACATACAAGAGCATGAGGGTTTTGTTTGTTTTGTTTTTTGTTTTTTTAATAGAGGTAGATGGATCTTATGCAGGGTTCAGGTGAACTCTGAACAAGTGAGTCTTGAGTCTCTTCCGGGAAGATGGGGACTCTGCAGTCCTGACATTGGCAGGGAGCTCGTTCCACCACTGCGGTGCCAAGATGAGAATAGAAGAGTTGTGATTTCACCATCTGACATTTTCCTCCTTTTAGTGATGGGGGTACCAGTCGACCAGCTGAGGTAGTTGAGCGGAGTGCTCGAGCAGGGGCGCGGGGTTTCATCAACGCTTGGTGGTAGGTAGGGACAGTTAAATTTACGGCTTTGTAGGCCAGTACCATCGTGTTGAATTTGATGTGAGCCGCTACAGGAAGCCAGTGACCAGTGGTCATGGAAGAGGGGGGTCACGTGGGAGAATTTGTGTCGGTTGAACAAGAGGCGTGCTGCAGTGTTCTGGATCCGCTGCAAAGGTTTTATCGCGGTTGCAGGGAGTCCAGCTAAGAGCGAGTTGCAGTAGTCGAGGCGGGAGATGACAAGTGCTTGGGTCAGGAGCTGTATCGCTTCCCTCGTGAGGAATGGCCGGATCCTGCGGATGTTGTAGAGAGCAAATCTACAGGATCAGGTCACTGCAGTGATGTTTGCAGTGCAGGACAGTTGGTTGGCGAGTATTACACCCAGGTTCCTTGTGGTCGGTGAGGCACATACTGTGATGCCCTCGACCGAGACCAGTCTTTCCCCAGTATGAAGAGAAGCTCAGTCTTTGCAAGATTGAGCTTGAGTTGATGGGCAGCTGAAAACCTGAAAACCAGACAATACAGACACAGATCATGACAGACTGGTTCACCAACCACAGTAACTTCACAAATGACTTACTCGTCATTTCTCAATCCGATTGAAGAATTATCCTCAGCTTGACGTTGGAAAGTGTATGACCGCAAACTTCATGCATGCCTACCTCTGCAAGCAATGGCAGAGGTATTGAGAGATTGAGGTGGGGTTGGATACGCCACACAAGGTGATATGTTCCCTGTTGCCTATCCAGGGACTTTGCTTGTGATGTGGAGGAGGTGATGTGGCCAGACCCTAAGAAGGTTGGCTCCATAAACCACCCACCCCATCCCTTACAATCCTTTGCAAAGAGATAACTTTTTGTTTACCATTTTACTGTACTTATCTTTGTTTCTGTGACTTTACCTTATATATGCATTGTATTGATTCCTGTAATTGTGATTGAAAACTGTAATTTTTGTGTTGATTGAAAGTCAGATGTATTGTACTGGAACAATCTTTCACAGAAGCCTGTATGACAAAATAAAAATGTACAAGGTAATAAACAATGCATGTTTTGTATAAAGTTAGATAGTTAGCCTTATCCACCAAATTCACAAATACATATTGGTCTTGAACCAAGACACAAATGCTTCTGGACTTGATTGGATAGACACACAACCAATCAGAGCAACAAAACATGTGGCACATCAGTGGCAGCCATCTTGGTTGATGTAAAAATGCCTTAACAGTGCTCATGCCTTAATTGGCTCAACCCTGGCCGGGTCGGCTGGAAATCTGTCGGTAAGGGAGGGGGGCCAGATGCATATGCCAGAGCAAATAATACATAGGCTTGCAGATTTGTCTGGTTCCCAGGCTATCAGTGTTGTTGCAAAATGAAACTATAATGAAATTATTTAGTTTTGATTGCAGTTTTATTTTTACATAGAAGTGAGATGTTTATCTCCAAGTGTCTTAGTTGGCTGGCAAATTCTGCAACAAGTATATATATGTAATGTAATGTGTGTATGTATGTGTGCATGTGTGTATGCACACAAGTGTGTGCGATTATGTATGTGTGTGTGCGTGTGGGTGTGTGTATGTGTGTGCATGTGTGTGTGTGTTGGTCTATTAAGGCTAAGTGGCTCCTCGACAATAGGATAATGAGATAGCTGAAGTGGATTTAACCCACTGCAGGGCTGTCTCTCACTGGGAAGGGTTCTGCTGCCAGGTCTCACAGCTGAGGACCAATTACATCCTGAACTCTCAGCCACCCAGCAACTGCAGCACTCACTTCCGAACTGACTTTTTGTCAGGGCATGGAGAAAATAAATACAATGAAAAACGGGCAAATATTTGATTTCACTTTGGCTGATTCTGTGCAATCTGGATTCACATGCGCACACACGCACAGTCACACACACACACACACGCTTGCTCCCATGAAGGGGGTTGTCCTTACTAAACAGTACCTTTAAGGTGTCTCTTTATACAGCTGGGCACTCAAACTGACACATGCAGTTACACGCAAGCATATGAGGGCAAATATACAGTAGTGGAACATTAAAAATTACATGCATGGCTACACTGCTAAAAGTGGCCCGCTGCTTAGCTTATTCTTTGAGCAGAGGGTAACGTAAAAGGTTAGATGAAGTTACATTAAACTCAACACTCACCCCCTTTGTGGGCGTGAGTGGCCCAGTCTCATTGAACAATTTTAAATGTGTTTATTTAAATGTGTTTGTTTCGGTCTATTTTAGGCTCAGCACATTTGGTCTACGGCACTATGGTAAACGTGTTGCGCCTCCAGGTCTGTTTCCTGAAGGCCAATTGTGCAACCAAAACAATGTACGCATGGCATGCAAAGAAACCAATAACAACAGCAAGGAGAGGAAAACAGGACAAGGCCCACATCACAGGAATGGGAAACAGCCGAAGGCACAAACATACCAGATTTCCTTGCAAATGAGTAACTTCTAACTTCTAATCACAGCTTTATTCCTAAATCAGAAGAAGAAGAGAGTTACTTTTTCTGTGCTTATGCAGTTGACATGATAAGCATGAGATCCACAGGAAGTCTTGGAGCCGGTGACCCCCCTCCCCCAGGTCCACACCCATCACTCTATCCCATCCCCACATCAGTACACAGCTAATTTAGTCCGGCTCCACTATTTAAAAGGGTAAAGGGGCATTTAGCAGACGCTTTTGTCCAAAGCGACTTACAATCAGTACATTTGTGGGGTTTGACATGTGGACAGTTGGAGGAGGAGGGGGGATCAGGGGGATCGAACCGCCGACCCCACGGTTAGTGGACGACCCGCTCTGCCCACCATTTAGCGTCTTTAGCTACTTTTTGTGCACACAAGGGCCTGATTCTCTCCCTGCCGCTGAGTCAAGTCTGTCAACACAGGGCCGGGTCACACACAGGGCTGCAGCAGAGAGCGGAAGGCTTAAAGATGGCGCACGATCTGCCGTAGAAAGCTCAAGGATTGACGGCCCCGCCCCCAGACCTCTATGAGTACAATCCATATCCATCCCGATTGAACACATGGACGTGGCTGATGTATCGAGTTGCTTTGGATAGCTGGGAGATATCAATCGACTGGGTTGGGGCTTATTACGGATGATCAGATTGCAATCTCTGCTTCCCAACATCTACTGCACTTAGAGCTGATGTATTTGTGAGCGCTTGAACAGTAACAGGGCAAACAAGATGAGGTAATCACAGCCACCAGATTGCATTGTTATTAGTCTGCGGCTGATAGGCTGGTAATTGGAACGGCAATCAAAGTCTCAGTGGCTTGTAATTCTATTGTGACTCTGCTACTGTCACTTTCCTAGACATTCATCAACACAGGGTAACCCTATCGCTCACAACTTACTAATCGCCGAGCCCTTGAGCGGTGTTTGAGTCACACTGACTCAACTTGAATCAAATGGATCAAAATGAATACGTGAACGCAATAAATCACTGTATTTGTCCAATGAAATGACGTAGACTTCAGAGAAAGAAGTATAAACATTGAACTGGCTGAATTTGTCCTTGCTTCCCATGGCAACGGAAAAGCTATTACACAGTGAGTGGTTCACAGTCTCTCTTTATGCAATTTTCAGGAAAGCATCATTTTTTTTTTTGCCCATTACTTTGACAGCAAGTCGAGAACGTCATTATGGCCATGGATGGATAGCATGTTGAGTCAAGACTCTTATTTCTTACATAATGATGAGGGTTTGTCCTGAGCAATGTCCTATATTTTCTATTTGGGCTGTGTTCAGGGGCCACCAGCATCCCTTGCAGAAAAGCAAAACAAAAAACAGGGACTGGTCTGTTTCTATTTTGGAAGTGAGGAGAACAGGTTTGAGCTCGTTGCCTGCCTACATATACCATTAGCAATGTGAGCAATGTTCCAGGGAAGGAAGCAGGCAGCACAGATGCTATCTCACTTCGTCAACTCATGTTTACAAGCCATCTATGTTGCCCTTGCTTTCTTCCCTGTACCCTGTTCACCTATCTTTCTTTCTTCGTGACTATGCTGTCTCCCCTCCCACCCAGGTATTTCAGGTTCAGAGCATTGTTCTGCGTTCTTTATTTTAGATTTTTGATGCTTCTGTCTGCCTGGGTTTTTATCTCAAAGTGAGAACCGGCCGGGCCAGATTCTTGCGAGCGGGCAAGGTGAAGCAATGGCCATCGTGTTTTCTCCTTCTGTCGACTCTGACCTCACTGGCTGTGAGCTGTGGAGGCTGAGGTGAACATGTCAAGGGATTTGCGTGCTGCAAAAGTATTTAGGAACAAAAGAAGGCGGATTCCTGCTGGCCTCCCAATTCCTCCTCTCGTTATCTCCCAAGTCTCCAGGGATCAACGTGCTGAGTCCAGGGATTGACTGGCATTCAGCCTTCAGCTCCCAGACAGAGTGAGAGAGAGAGAGAGAGAGAGAGAGAGAGAGAGAGAGAGAGAGAGAGACGTAATAAGTACTAACTCCCATCCCAAGTGCTTGGGAGTGGGATGGGAGTCATTCCACCCCCAGTCATAGTAGGAAGTTAAGAATTTGTTTTAAACTTTATCTCCAAATCAGTACATTTTTCTGATTCCAAAATTAGATAAATTCTGGGGGTGAACAAGTTTTGAGGTCATGTTGGGGTTTACGATCATCTTGTGATCTTGGAGAGATACAAATAGGAGATGATATTGTATGAAAAATAAAAGTACATAAAAAAAATACACTCAATAAAATATTCTTTGATGGGAACACTGATGGGCTGTAGATAAAGGGAAATAGCTTTGGATCTCCGGAAAGTAGAGACCTTAAAAGGTTATGGTAGAAGTTAATTGGAATAAAATGTACACAGATGACTCACCCTCTCTGGAGCAAGTAATTCTGCAGAAGAAGATGCCTTTCAATAGAATCATTTCAATGGATCCTGATTCTGTCACTAGTTGCTAGAATACTGAAGCGTACAATGGGTTCTTACCTCACTTAAACGTGTGCATTTTCCCCCAAAAGGATCCTGTCACTTGTTTGTGTTTGTACTGATTGATTGGTTGTTTTACATTTATTGATTCATTGATTGACTTGGTGCTCAAGCTAATTTCAGATCATTGTGCAAATGTGTGCAGGAGTGGGGCAGCAATGGTGGATGGTTTCGGTTGGCATTATAATCATGAGTGAAGAGTAAAGTCTGGCAGACCTGATAATGAACCTACAGACAGTCAGAGATAAGGTTCTCTTCGCTTTGCCCCCGGCCACCAATCCAGGGTCACCTTATCTGTCATAATTAGCTTGACAAACTAGAGAAGGGCAATCATTACAACCATCGCCTGAGGTGAGCTGATAAACCCATCTTCATGGCATTGCGTGGGCCATGGCAAACAGGGACAGTGTGTGTGTGTCTGTGCCCGTCTGAGCAAGAGAGCGCGAGAGTGGGAGTGAGAGCGTGAGAGAGACAGAGATGGATAATAATCTCTCTATTATTATCTCTCTCTCTCTCTCTGATGAGATGAGAGAGAGCCAGGTAGTTGTTATTGGCGTCCTCTATTCCTCAATCTGTCTCCTGCAGTTCCATAGACGTTTCTTCCTGAATGTGCTGGGCTTCGTGTCTCCTATGAATGGCATTCAAACACCAATGGAAACGTAACTCATCAGTTCTTTAGGAAAGTGGCGGCCGTGTCTTCCCCTGAGAGTTTGCATCTGTGCTAAAGTATACTTTTGTGTGTGTGTGTGTGTGTTGGTGTGTGTATGTGTGTGTGCACATGCGAGTGTATGTGTGTGTGTAAGATTTAGAGATATGATGGAATGTTGTGCACATGTTCTCAGATTAGGATAGTTGGGTTCAGGCGAAGGTCGGACGTTTGGGACGAATGCAGTGAGGATGGGCTGTGTGTCTTCGACAGCTCAAGATGAGCATTTGTGCATGTGTTCATTTAATTATCGGGGGCAAAGGGATTAACCAAGAGGTCAGGCCATCAAATAAGCATAGAAATTGAAATCTAAAGAGATGGTTGGAGGTCAAAGATAATATTGACCTCACATTTTTCAGGTAGGAATAAGAATTTTGTACAGTATTTAGAACAGAATGCTATTCTGTGTCATTTTGTATATTTAGTTAATTAACTTTGACTTTAAACTGCATATTTAACGGCCACCTTATCAAATGCAGGCTCAAGGCTACTGTGAGCATCACGTGCACCAACACGTGCACACCAACACACATGATAAGTCAGTGGAAACATTCTCACAACAACACAGGAAAATGGCCACTGCGGTCAATAGTGGTTTTGTGATAAATGGAGCGATCCGAGAAAAACCATATTTGTATATTTGTGGGGTAAAGGTTTGGCAAAGCTCTTAAATCAACCGACTGCAACTTCAAGATGGGTCTTTTTTTTTTAAGGAATTGCCTTTCTCTATCTTATGACAAAGGACAAATCCCAAGATTTGGCTCTTTTAGAAATTGCTATGGTAACTGTTAGCACCTTGCAGATTCATACTGGATCCATCACGCATCAAAGGACAAACTTCACTGTTGGATTGCGACACCTGGAAAGGTAACTGGGGTAAGATTGGGGTCACTGGATTGACAAGATTGAACTGCTAACTAGGCATTTCCTCAAACTACTGATATCTTGCCATCTTGAACTTTTTGTTCTATGTTGTTCATAGTTGTTCATCTGTCCATTCCATTCAATCTGTCCAAACCTGTCTTGGAGTTGTAAACAATAACTAAACTTTACCCTATATAACTTCATATATCACTATCAGAGCAGCAATGTTTCAGTATGTTTTCAATAGACTTACATTTATGGCATTTAGCAGACGCTTTTATCCAAAGCAACTTACAATAAGTACATTTGTCAGAAGGTGAAACATTTCATTGCTGTTAATACAATAAACCAGAACAAGTTTCAAGCATTCCAATTGCTAGGTTAACCATTGCTAGTATAATAGCTAGTAACAAGAGTATGTGTGTGGGTGTGTGTGCATATTTTGTATAAAGCATAACTAGCATTGATTGATGCTGTTGTTAATACTTCTTTTCATGAATAAATAGAAAAACCGCCTCCTGAAGCATATATTTCCAAATGAATAACCTTCACGTGCCCGTATATGGTAATGACTGTTGTCATTACAACACCCACACAACAAGTGTTGTGCCTCTACCAAACATCCCTGGGCCTAACTTACCATGGCTGTGTTCGCATAAAGTGTTCTGTATATTATCACATGCTCACATTCATGTTAGCTTCCTTGAGCTAACGTTGTAGCTGCTGCCGGACACACTTCCACTGATACAGGAAGCATGACCACTTCATGCCGGTGTCCCGACGCACTGCCCTGACCTTGACCAACGCAGTGAGATCATCAGAGCGGGTGCCATGGCGCTATAGAGGGAATATAAAGATGAATATCATGCCAATCCCGTTTACAGCAAAGGGTCCTTATGATGCTGACAACAGCTCTAATGATCTATCCCCAAGGGCCAAATGATGAGCCAAAGCTGCAAGCTGTCGAGTCTACTCTGCTCCCTCTCTCTTTCTCTCTCTCGCTGTTGGCGCCAGACCCAGCCCCCACCCCCACACCACCACCACCACCTTGCTCCATGTGACAGTGATCTGAAAGAGGAGCAGAGACAACCAGAGTGTCTCTTAAAGCCAGTGTCGACCGACATGCGAAACCTGCGACTGCAGATTTCTCTATTGCTATTATTTATCTCGTCTCTCCGGTACCTATCTTTAAGAATACAGCCCATTAAGATGCTTTACGGTTGGATAGGAGGAGAGCTAAGGTTTCTTTGATGTGAGCCATAATCCCAATAGAAGACATGATAGGGGATCAGAATGGAGGAGCCAAATTGGATCCTTGGTTACGTCTAGCCAAACAAAAACAGCTGGCTGTGTTTCTTGGACATAGAATCATAGAATACACTGCTTAGGTAGTATACCAATATTACTGGAAGAGGAAACTGAACTTTCTCTTTACTGGTCTTTCAGTAACTGCTGGTCATTCGAAGGTTTATTTACCATAAAAGTGCAATTTCTTTATGCAGTTCTGCAAAACAGCAGATGAAGTCATAGCGATATTGCTAGTGTTCCTTCCTTCAACATCAAATAAGCATGAGGTAAATCATTGCATGCGTTGCAGATGCACTATCACCTACATCGTAGAGTAATCAAAGCAAAGGTGAAACAGCTGATTTCCAAACCTACAAACCAATTCATCTCAAGTGAGTGTATAGCAGCAAAAGTAAACCCTATTTAAGAATTAGAATTGGGAGCCATGAGTAAGTGATCTTAAAGAGGAGCTACTGAGAGAGAGTGGGCACAACGCTTCACCCTCCACATGCAACACGTCCATATCCACGGCACATACTGACATGAAGATTATGCTGACATTATAGGGCCCTGAAAGCAAACCCAAAGTATTGTGAAATCTAAAACAAGAACATTAAGAATAGAAAATCAGTGGTCCACACTGATGATTCAAAAGTATCTATCCCTACCTCTACCCCTTCGACTGCATTCACATCACCCATCACCAGCACATCACCATCAAAGGCTTCAGATTTAGTGCCCAGCTGTTTTCCAGTTAACATTTTCAGATGGAGCGCAGTTACACCTGGAATTAGCATGTGCCTCCCCCAGTGACCAGCCTTCCACTAGCGACTGAAACAAATACTGAAACGTGGACGTTTTTGGTTTTCACCATCTGTTGTGATTGGATGGCACCTTGACCCACAGAGCTTCAGCCAGAGACTCCGAGACCCAGGGTGGGTGCGAGCAACAGCTCGGTCCCTTGGCGTGGCTTGGATCTTGGGCGGAACGGTACTGCGAGCCCCAGCATGTGGTTCCACTCAAACGGTAATGACAGTGATTTCCCCCCCCTACAAGGTGATGGTTGTTGAATACTGGACCACTTGGTCTCAGAAAACACCCTCCTCTTAGCCGGGCCTTAGCCGCCTGCATAATCTCATACAGCATTAGAACTGTCCACTGGCCTAAACCTCTGCTAGCTATTCCACGTCCATATATAAAAACACACGTTCCCTGCTCAGCTGCTGTTCACAATGGTAGCATATTCAATACGTTGTTGCCGTTAGATTCTTTGTCCCCAGAGAGCATATTCTGTCAGGACGACAGTCGGCACAAATACAACCTTATTTGTAAAACTTGAAAAAGCTGTATAATTTTAAGGTCTTCTGTTTACTAATATAGTATAATATCATTATCAATATATATATATATATTTATAGTATATATATATAA
>OMKQ01096738.1:0-11047 GCA_900302335.1 Phycis phycis
GCAAATGTAAGTTTACGGGGCATGGGAATCTCCTCCTTGGGCGCCGGCTTGGCGGCCTCAACCTTGGGCGCAGGTTTGGCGGCCTCTACCTTGGGCGCAGCCTTGGCGGCCTCTGCCTTAGGCGCCGGCTTGGTGGCCTCCACCTTGGGCGCAGCCTTGGCGGCCTCTACCTTGGGTGCCTCCACCTTGGGCGCAGGTTTGGCGGCCTCTACCTTGGGCGCAGCCTTGGCGGCCTCTACCGTGGGCGCAGCCTTGGCGGCCTCCACCTTGGGCGCAGCCTTGGCGGCCTCCACCTTGGGCGCAGGTTTGGCGGCCTCCACTTTGGGCGCAGGTTTGGCGGCCTCTACCTTGGGCGCAGGCTTGGCGGCCACTACCTTGGGTGCCTCCACCTTGGGCGCCGGCTTGGCGGCCACTACCTTGGGTGCCTCCACCTTGGGCGCCGGCTTGGCAGCCACTACCTTGGGTGCCTCCACCTTGGGTGCCTCCACCTTGGGCGCCGGCTTGGCAGCCACTACCTTGGGTGCCTCCAGCTTGGCAGCCACTACCTTGGGTGCCTCCACCTTGGGCGCAGGTTTGGCGGCCTCCACCTTGGGCGCAGCCTTGGCGGCCTCCACCTTGGGCGCAGCCTTGGCGGCCTCTACCTTGGGCGCAGCCTTGGCGGCCCCTACCTTGGGTGCCTCCACCTTGGGCGCCGGCTTGGCGGCCTCCACCTTGGGCGCCGGCTTGGCGGCCTCCACCTTGGGCGCCGGCTTGGCAGCCTCTACCTTGGGTACCTCTGCCTTGGCTAAAGGCTTGGGTGCTTCTGCTTTGGGTGACGTTTGTTTTGCGGCCTTTCCACTCAATTTAGCTTCAACCTGCGCAGGCTTGTCAACTGGGGGCAAAAAAACTGGCATACTGACTGGCTTCTCTGGTGGGATGAGGGGCGGGAGATCATCATCTGTTACTTGAGTAACAGGGGCTGCTTTTGGCAAGGGTTTTTTATTTTCAACTACTGCTTTGGGGGGGCTGGAATCAAGAGCATCAGAAAATGAAACCGGGGCTGACGCAGCAGGCTTTGAGGTCACCTTAAAGGCAGCAGGGGCAGAAGCAGGCTTGCTGAGGATTGGTGAGGCTGTTTGAGGTTTAGCCTTCACTGCAATTGGGTCTGGCTTAGGATCTACTGGCTTTATCTCAGCATGAGGTGCCTTCAATTCCACAGGTGTAGGTGCTGGAGGAGACCCAAATCCTTCCCCTTTTTTAGGTTTTCCTTGTTTACCAGCCTTTACAACCTTTGGGGTTGTAGAGGAATCACCAGAAGAGGCTAGAGGAGACACTACAGGGGAGCGTGGGGTTGAGGAAGGTGTACTCTTAGGGGAAGTAGGAGATGCAGAACAGCCAGACATTGAGGATCGTTTTCTTCTGCCAGGGACAGCCTTTGGGGCAGAGGCACTTGACCCACTCTTGGCATCTTTGCCTTTGGCCTTAGCAGGGCCACCAGCAGCCTTGGGTTTCTGCGTGGCGGCTTGGGCAGGAGGTGTGGCTAGATAGAACAAATGGATTCTTGAAAAGTGATTTGAGTGTAAATGCCATCATGCGGGTTAAATCGTCAAAGGGCAAGGCATATTCCCTTCACACGGTTAGGGGGAAAGAGCATCCTCAATCAAAATGCACACCCTGTTCACACACTTCTCCATTACACACTGCAATTTGAAGATGCACTGATCCATCAACAAGCCAAAACCTTAAAAAGGTGCGTATACTTTTATGTTGCTTCATAGCAAACAGGCCACGGCTAAACTTGCATGCAATTAAAAACACAACAACAATCTTTTTGTAGTAAGCAACGCTCATTTTACATCAAAAGGAACTATTTTGCTTTGAGGAACTACCAGAGGGAAGCAAAAAATATGTCAAGAAAAATAAATTTGAGTGATGTGGCTTTATTAAACTTGTATTTAATTAAATTTGTCAGACTGGCCTGTTTCAATTAAGTTCTCACCGAGAGGTTTTCATCTACGACCAAATGATAAAAACGACCTACAACAATTACATCTCATCCAAATTTGAACCCAAACATGTTTGTTTCTATAATATTTGCCGGGTAAAGGGGTGTGGGTAAGAATGTGATGCATGTAAACCCACCTGACAGTTGTCGGGTGGAATGGGATGCACCTGCATTATTAGACTGCTTCGACTGGGTGCCCTTATGGTCGACAGCAAAAGGTTCTCTCTCATCGGGATTCTCCTTTTTAGAGGTCAGATCTACATTCTTATGATCAGACACTATTCCGGGGTCCTGTGTAGCAGTTTTCCGGCTGTCATCATCCACATATTCATCTGCAGCAACACTTGGCTTCCCAGCTTCACTGTCTAAAACTGGGTCTTTAGAAGGCAACAGTTTAGTATCAACTGGAACCACTTCAGCAACAATTTTGTCAGTAAACTCTAGAGCTTGACTCTCAGTTTTATCAGCTACAGCTGTCTGACTGTCTACCACTGTAGCTGTCTCCTGGCTGTCAACCAACTCATCAGTAGTTGCCTTTTCTTCAGCAAGGGGTTCTCCTGAACCAGACCGGGGAGCTTCAACCAGAGGGACAGGTTCTTCAGTCGGTGGCAGTTCAGCAGCAGTCACTGAAGGGTTGACAGGACTATCTTGCTGTACAACAGGTGCTACCTCAACAGCAGACCCTACAACCTGATCTTTGGCCACTTGGACTGCAGCAGCACCGTTTAATTGATCAGAGGAAACGTCCTCAGAAGTCATCTTTTTGGGAACAATAGAAGCTTCTAAAGGCACAGAGCTCTCCAGCTGGGGTGCCTGGTTTCCTACAGGTACAGCCTTCTCTGGGAGAGCAGAGGAATTCAACCCCACTGCTGCTGATATAGAGGAGGGAGGAGCAGGAGGATGCCAAGGACAGGGCAGTCACAGAAGTAGTGTGAGGAGCCATTTTGCTTGCATACCATAACATTAAAACATGTTCATTTACAAACATATTTGGTTGGTGCCCAACTTATCGTGGATGTGAGGATGCATCACCAGTATCTCACCGTGTTTAAAAAGTGGGGTGTAGACTCAAATATGGTCCCAAAACCCATGCAGTGTACAAATGAAGTGGATTCAGGATGTCTGTGGCCCGGTTTCAAGTTGTTTTAACAACACACGCAGTTACACCAATCAAAATAAATAAGTAGTCCCCTAGAAATGTCAACATTGACATCCATTGAAAAGAAGCAATGTACTGAATTGACTGATTCATAGCATTTAATGTCAAATGTAATTTGAAAATAGAACTCAATTAAATCAAACAATGTTTGAGATTTATTTTGAATGTTGGAAATCTGATACATGTGCTCCAATAAAAACGGTGAAAACTAAACTAAATCCTGCCCATACCAGCAAAAATAAATCCCACCCGGTATGAAACATCCTATATCCTGGATGTGTGACAACCTCCAATTACCAGTCAGTGCCCGTTGCCACTTCATTCTCTGATTTTTTTTTTTTTTTTTACACCATGTTGATTAATTCCCATAAAACACTGAATCTAAGGAATGATGAATAGTGTTACAATAGCTAAATGCTCACAATATGGTCAACAATTAAATACAACCCATGCAATTTTAGTTCATATTTTATGTGCTCCAGTATATCAAAAACATGCATGTATTATGTGGCAACCCTAGCTGTCAGTACAAATTGACAACTGCACAACAACCAACGGTGTAAACAAAGATGGGATCCCAGTCAACTCTTAAAGAGAAGCTGATTTCATAGTGACATGTATGCAACCATAGGCAACGTATGTAAAGAATAAACACCCATCAACTTGTTATAATATATCCAATTGATGAATGGGCTAGTCCAGACCTAAGTTGGGTGGTCTTTGAGTTAGAAATATCCCAAGCAACAGATGTAGTAGGAACAGCCATGTGTCACTGGGGAGGTCTGGTGACATTCTACAAACTAGTCTGATCAGCTGTTAAACCAGCTCCATGTCTGATTGGTCAAGTCACTTCACACCGTAAGATCGTGAAAATGATTAATCCAATGTTGAGCTTACGACCAAAGTAATAAGAGTGTACCAGGATCCCAGTGACAAGTGTTGTAACATGCGTGGAATATAATTTTATACGAACCGGTCTCAACTTGAGGCTGCTGCATCTCCTGCTCGGTGACTGGGACCGTTTCTGTGGCTTCGCCTGGCATGGTTGCTAGTAGGGTAAAAACAGTTGTACTGAACAATAAAATATACGACGGTCACTTGCTTTGACATAAAAACACAGAACAAGTGGGATACATATTTTCAGTTTTGCGTGGTCGGACAGGCCCACAATAGAAGTTTATGCCCATGCTTTGGCATATTCTAGTTACCTACCGAATGCTAGCTTCATATGAGAGGTTAACTACAGAGGCTAGATTCGCTGCTATTGAGATGCTCCTTTACCTTCTGATTTTGAAGAGAGAAGGTGCACGTAATACAATTCTACATACAAACAACGTCCAAACACTACCATCGTGTATTAAACTGACGCAGTGGCAAGGTTTTAAGCTCCATGGCTAGGGAACTCAAGTCATGTTGTTCCCCCATTTTGGGCCAATGGTCGGCGATACAACAAGCCTACTGGACTATGGGTGACTTGGAAAACAAAAATAACTATATGGGGAGGTAGTCTTTACTTATTTACAACATGTTGGGTATGTTTGAAATATAAAAACATGTAATAAACAACCAGATTATATTAGATTGTTATAGGAGACACTTACCGACTCAGGATGCTATATCCAAGATGGCTGTGAGAGAGAAATGTTGACCCCACGCTCACCGTAATATCCGGTTTAGCAGATCGAACTTTTTCCGGGTGATAATACTGTTCCTATTGGAGTTACTGCATTGAGTGTCGTTAGGTTTAATAAGATTAGATACAATGTACTTTGACTTCCATCACGTTGTTTCAGAATTTTAATGTATTGTAGAAATATGCATTTTACTTTCTTCCAGATGTATTTATTGTATCTATTTGGTTTTATAGAGATGGTGTAGGCTAGTTCGACTGAATCTGTACCCTGTATGCGACAGACTGCAAGGGCGTATGTTCTGGCTTGTAATGTGACCTGTTTATGACTCGGCTACGCATAGTGAAAGCAACAAATACAAATGGCATGGACATATGGGCATAGAGAAATGTTTGAATAAAGTTGTTTGAGAACTCAAATACAAATAAACATGATCTTGACACTGAATATTATCATAATATGCCTCTAGCTTCCTAACCTGAAGGAAAATCAAACTCATTTATGTTTAATTCAGAATGGCTTTATATGTATCATCTGCTTCCACTAAATGTATTGTGAATGATTGTGGTATTAACATGGTTGGAGGATATTAGTAGGTAGAGTTGTGAAAAAAATTAAAGATATGTTCACAGGAAATCCTCAAGATATCAGGTTAATGTATGAACTAATCTCACATGTAAAAACAGTGCATTTTCCACTGCGTGTTGTCTGTTTGATTTCAGTTAAGTGTTACTTCACAATTTTTCACAATTGTGTTATTAACAATTACAATGTATTGTTACAATGCTGTGTATGAAAAAGGTGCTGCACAACAATTCACAAGGAAAAAAGCACAACAATCATACAAGTGTATTCAACATTTATGCGGTAGAAAAAAGCAACACATTTGTCTATAAAACAAGACACATGGAATCGTATTGTAGTCGTGTATGGGTGGGGGCCAATCAGAAATCCTTTTGAAGATCTGCAGAATAAAAAAAGAAAAACAATGACAAACAAAACTTTTGCATCATGCAAAAATATTCCCTGTGTATGTGTGGATCTTGCTCATCTTGCTCTTCAACTCACCGCTCCTCTTCAGCAGTTCCCCTTTGTTGGACTGGGCAATGCCATCCAGAAATTGATCCAAAATCTTCACGTACTTTGCTAGGCTAGTCCGTTTGTAATCTGTTGGGGGGGAAAAATTCAGAGACAATAACGAATGATCAATACGTGCGTCCATGAATCATGATTGTTCAAAAGAAAATGTAGGATGTACTGTACCTCTAATCCTTCGTCTCTCCACTGCATCCACGTGACCGTCCTCCTTGCTGTCCACTTGCTCCTCCTCCTCCACCCCCCCCACCCTGGGTCGATCCAGCTCCTCGCAGATAAGACTGGCGGGACGTTATATAAAAATAAAGAGATAGTATAAATAGATCAGCTTTCACCAATGTCAGAAATACATTTGAGGAATGTGAATCTGTGTGTTGATGAGTTATGAGTAAAAAAACTAAACTATGAAATTGTTATCAGATGAAGTAAGACTTCACATTGCTTTCGTTGATTCATCAGGAAAAGAAAATATTGTCAATTGCAGCCCCTCCATTGTATGTTTATTTCAGTGTCTTTCATAGTATATAGTCGGTAGATATCAATAAACATGTAAACTATTCATCAAGAACAGTGGACAGCCTTGTGATGATGAAGAACGACGAAGAATGCCTACCTAATTGTGGGCACATCAAATGGATCAAAGCTATCCAGCTGCTTCAGGTCAATGGGGACAGAGATGCGCCCTGGACACAGCAGAGAAAACAAACGTCAATGAAATGCCACGCCAACCTCAATGCAAAGGCTTTCTTGTGTCCAATCACTCTAGAACAGGGGGGCCCAATAGGTCGATCGCAAAGGTAGTGTGGGTAGTTTGCATGGCATTAACAAAAAAAAAAAACATGATGTTAGCCAATCATCCATCCTCACTATGGCATTTGCCACTTGATTGACATACAGGGCAGCCAGTCTGAGAGCTCATCTTTTCTAACACACGGGTCACTACGTATGCGTGGTAGCATTTGTAATGTCGGTAGATCATTTTGACTTGGTCATTTTAAAAGTAGCGCGCAGGCCGAAAGCATGGGCACCCCTGCTTCAGAACATCTTTCCTCACCTGTTTTGGGGTGAACACTGAAGGGGCTCTTCAACAAATGATTAACCCCTTTGCTGACATTCACATCCAGACGTGGGTAGCAGTACTGCAGCATGATCTCCTTGTCAAAGTGGCCCTTGACTCTTACTTTGGCTTGGTTCTGTGAAAGTGAAGAGGATACCGGCATATTGTACTGGCACTGTACATGTAGTGTGATGATCTGTATTTGTTGGTGTGACCCTGATCACTGACCTTTCCTGCGTAGGCCAGCAGTTGCTCCCAGCGCTTCTCAGGGTTCTTCTCAGACTCGAAGTACTCGTGTAACTCTTTTCGGATATGTAGGCGCCGAGTTAAGGAAAGGTTTGGTGAGACTTCAAAAGCACTTCGCTGGTATGTGTTCAATAAAAAAAATAATAAAAAAAAGGAGAACGAGTGTTCATTGAACTCTACAGCAACACCACCGAAAACAAAGCAAAACTCTAAACTTTGAATCAACAATAAAAAAAAAAAAACCCTGGTTTTATGCAATATTTTCACAATAAGGGCTCCCTCCCATCTGTGACATTAAAAAGGGTATCTTCTGGGACCAGAGCCAGCACTTTGTCAATAGATTCCTTGCGTCCCAAGATGGCCTGGTCCTGGAGTGCATACTGTGTGAAGTAGCGCTGTACCACCTCCAGGGACTCTCTTTTGGAAATCAAATATAGAAAATATGAAAGAGTGAAAACTGAAAATATCCAAATACGTGCAAATATTACATACACATCAAAACGTCAGCCTAAAATGAATCATTGTTGATGGATATAGTAGAGCTGCATTACATTTAAATAAATGGTAACAGGATAAAAGTCATTAGTGTTTAGAAGAGAAAGGTTTGCCTTACACGATGAAGGGGTGAATTGGTTCGGACAGGACTACTTTCCGCACTGTTTCTTCCCCTCCCTGCACAGACAAGACAAATGTCCCCAATAATCAATACATGGCTCGTACCAATGATATGTCTGCAGCATTATCTGAGAGGCTGCATAATTGTTTTCAGGATTACTACAACAATTTGTTGAAACAGGAAGTACCAAGTCTAAAATGAATAGGCAGGATAATCCGCTCCCATGAGATTAGTGAATTCTTCTCGTCCAGAGACTAAATAAAAGGACGGTGGCTCCACAATCTCGCTACTCAAAGACGCAACAGGAGGAATTCTGAAGTCACGTCATAAACGGCTTCATGGAATCCAACATCAGCAGAGCTTTGTTCGTTTGAATCATTTATCACTTGAAGAGCGGAAGAAGCAGGCAAGTTTACATTAGATAGCCTAGCTAACACGTGGATTAGGCCTTCAGTTCAATTTGTTGAAACAGGAAGTACCAAGTCTAAAATGAATAGGCAGGATAATCCGCTCCCATGAGATTAGTGAATTCCACTAGTTTTTCACCTGACGTACTATAAAAATCAGACCTGACACTCATTAATGGAATAATGAAACACAGAGCAGTAAACAGACACAGTGGTCCAAAAAAAAGGTAAGAGGATTTGGATTTGCTCAGGAGTAAAAGGTTGTTGGTGGTGGTTGAAGAGTTTAGGTACCTTCACAAGGCTGAGGTACTCAGCCACAGCAGAGCGGGCCGCTACAGACAGTTTCCTGGCTGCCTCGTCACACACCCAGCAATGCACGCCTCTCCTTCCAGAGTACACCCACAGAAGGTGTTGGAATCCAAAGTCATCTAAAAATGTTGATTGAAGAGAAACACACATTTCCCACCTGGCCCAGTATGTGCAATGGCATTTTTATGAACCAGTCGAGCTCCTTTACAAACTCACCCCGAAGAGCTCGGTCCAGGATACGGATTGCAATTGTCATCAACGTCCAGCACTTGGTGCAAATGTCAGCCGCACTAAAATCACAACATTGCAATTGTGCAACTTCAATTGACTACATAGACACCAAGTTATTGTGAAAACTCAAGGCCGTGCTTTAGTTTTCACTGTCATCAGCTCTAGATGTCACTGAACTGGATGTAAGAGTTTGTATCAACGTTCAGGTTTAGATACAGGCTAGTACTTCATATCAGTTGTCTGCAGAACAGTTTACCTGCAGCAACTCCGGACGTCATCATAGTCAGTCATATCAATATCAAACACCAGCTCCTTTTCCTGAGCCTGGAAGGTTCCAGACTTCACTGTGTTGTGTTGATTGGGCTGTAGGTGAGAGTAAACACAGCATGCAGTGAATGAGGGAAATGAGGAATCTAATGAAAGGTGAATTAAACTGTGGTAAGGGACAAGCCGCTCTCAGTTAGTCGGCATCATACCCTGTGACTGTACACTGCACCAATGTCAATTTTGTACGGGTTCATCTTCTGCATTTCTTTCTCCAGCTCATTCTGCGTACTGAAGGATTGGTAGCGTACGTAGATGTCATCTTTCAAAGTGAACGAGAACTCTCGATGCTGAAAGTAGTTCTTCTGAACTAAAATAGATAATGGTTGGATAAGTACAGACAGACAAATCACCATCAGTGTCAAAAGGTGAGACTACAACACACTCACCTCCGCCATAGTTAAGCCAACGATAATATTGAGAGAAAGGAAACAGTCGTCGGTAGTAGAGTGGCAATAAATCCGGTAAAGTGGCCGGGTCATAGTCAGCTGATGTCATTTTAGGATGACTATCTGTGGTAATCCTCCGAAGCGGGTAGCAATGTCTGATATCAATAAAATATCGGCACCGTTTTGACAGGGAAGCTAGTTTGGAGAAGGCGCGCGAAAGTCTCAAAGCTCACGTTCGACGTCAATGACGTATTTCCGGGATAAACTATTTTAGCAGGGTTTTGGCAGATCGCACTTCTGAAAAACAGTTATACTTTATCTATAAAACAGCTTCCTAAAAATATTAAGTAATTAGTAAAATAGGGTTTTAATATGCCAATATATATTTTAATCATACGTAGATTTGCTGTTTTATACAGGGTAATTTCAGGTGTCAAGTAATGAAGTATAAATACTTAAAAGTAGAGTTTTTAGGAATCTTTACTTTACTCGATTATTTATTGTTCTGCCAACTTTGTACTTCTTAGAGTTGAACAACTTATCAATGTCAATGTATCCAGATAGTGTTTCGAGCGTAATTGGATGAGGCATAGAAACCCATAACACTCAGAGAGCTCATTGACCACAAAAGAGATTCGGTTGGCAATGTCATCTCTGGCGAAACCGCTGAAGGGTCTGAAAGCGCAGGCGTGAACGTTGGTGGCGACGGCGACCAGCAAGACCTCCCACATCCCTGACCCCACCTCAAAGAATTGTTGGGAATCGTCGGGAGCAAAAACGACACTGGAGGATGCGCTGCGAACTTCGTGAACCCAAGAATCACTTACTTTTGGCTTTCAAGAACTCGCCGTCCAATGTAGCATTATGTGAAGCATTTGGAGGGACGTGACGATGTACAGTATGTCTTCGCAGTCTATTTCATCCCTATTGCTCTCCTCCACACACACAAGCAGACTCCTTACACAGACACACACTCAAGTCCTTAACAGTCACTTGCTACTAAAAATAATATTCCGGTGGAATGCTCTATTTGCATTCCAATAAAGTTTGAGGAAAACATGCCCATCGAATTTGTTGTCTTTGATAGCATTATTATATTTTGTATGATATGTTTCACCATGTCTTGGGATCCATGTAGCTATTAAATTAAGCTATTTCTTACAGTTGTGTCAATGATACGAGGTCCAACTAGTCCAGCCTTAAACGTTTTCATAAGATTACTTTTTACTTTTATACTTTCAGTATGCTTTAAAGCATGTACTTTTTCACTTTTACTTGAGTAAAGAGGTTGAGTCCATACTTCCACTTTTACAGTCTTTTAAACACCAGCATCTATACTTCTACTCGAGTGACGAATGTGTGTACTTTTGACACCACTGGCTAACATGTAGGTAATCATAAGTATCGCCCAAGGTGATATAGGGACCTCTACTGTTGAAAATTCTAAAGTGTATTGTTTCGCTTGATTTGCTTTATTTTGACACTCGATATTTAGGTCTACCACGTGAGACCATTCTGTGTGTGCTTTGACCTTACTTTGAACTGTGAATACTCGTTCTGCTCATAACATATTTCAACCAAAGATATTGATAGCATAAC
>OMKQ01096742.1:0-13724 GCA_900302335.1 Phycis phycis
CTGTCCTACAATGCGACTGTCCTACAACACGACTGTCCTACAACATGGATGTCCTACAACACGACTGTCCTACCACACGACTGTCCTACAACACGACTGTCCTACAATGCGACTGTCCTACAACACGACTGTCCTACAACATGGATGTCCTACAACACGACTGTCCTACCACACGACTGTCCTACCACACGACTGTCCTACCACATGGCTGTCCTACAACACGACTGTCCTGCAACACGGATGTCCTACAACACGACTGTCCTACAAGACATATCCTACAACACGGCTGTCCTACAACAGGGCTGTCCTACAATACAGATATCCTACAACAGGGCTGTCCTACAATACAGATATCCTACAACACGACTGTCCTGCAACACGGATGTCCAACATGACTGTCCTGCAACATGGATGTCCAACAACATGACTGTCCTGCAACACGGATGTCCAACAACTATCCAACTAACTAACCAACTGTCTAATCAACACAGTGAACCGAACTGGTCGCTGGCACAGGTTCATTCAGATGAGACACTTTCCTTTTCTTCCCGGATATTCCACGAGAACACAATGGTATCATGATGGAGCATGAGACGATTATCTATATATAACTACCCTTGCATGAAAATGTGACGTAAAAGAAAAATAAAAAGGACAACTATAGACGTATAGACGAAGTTGCACCACATGAGTGTGAGCAGGACTGTTGTGTTGTTGTGTTGTTGTGTTGTGTGCACATGGATGCGTGTTCGTGGCTTTACATGCGGATGCTTGCATGTCGTGTGTATTTAGCGATGGTGACAAGCAGCTCCACTACTGCCGTCTGAAAATATGTTGGAAAGAAACCCAAAAAGAGGCACAGAAACTGGAGCGGCTGGTGAGTCACAGAGTGTGTTGCAGAGGAGTGCATATGGGCGACAGAACATCGTTTCTGGTTGCTGTAAACAACTGGAGACCTTAAAGGACAACTCGCAGAACGCTGTGTCTGGTCGCTGTAAACAACTAGCAGCCCTGTTCTTCCGTATCGCCAACATCCCAATGAAAAGTCACGATGTAACAATGTTTCAATGTTGCCATGACAGCCACTTCCTAAGTTCTCATCCTGTCCAAGGCTCAGTCATCATAATCACAGTGAATGAGACACTTTTTAACTAAGAAGTGACAAATAAACCTGCTTCCTGGAAAAGGACAGTACATACATCTATGTATCTATGTATATCTCATGTGCCTCCCAGGATATATGTATTATTTTCTGCTGTAACAGGATAAATAAATGTTGACAAGCTGTAACAGGATGAATAAAGTGTTAATTGAGTTGTAACAGGATGAATGAAGTGTTACTTGAGCTGTAACGAGATTAATAGTGTTATTTGAGCCGTAGCAGGATGAATAAAGTGTTATTTGAGCTGTAACAGAATACATGAATGAACATGAACATGAATAAAAGGTTATTCACCACAAAGCAGAAGCCAATGGCCATCATCCGGGCTGTCCGCCGCCCGCTGTGATTGGCCAGCCCTCTCCTCTCAATCAGCTGCTGGGAAATGACATCACCAGCCCCAACCAATGTGCCTGGCAAAGACAAAGTCACATGGAGGAGTATGGCCAAGTATGACAAAGTATCAGAGGATATGAGACACACGCTATATCATATTATACAGGAATCACTGTAGAATTATCCCTGTGCAATAAAGTACTGACAATTATTGCTAATGTTTTTACAATGGGGTGAATACAAAAAAAAACAAGGAAAAGCATTTCTGGCCTTTATTAAATCAGCCTCAATTGAAACATCTTGAAACTTGCCACGCAGGTTAAGTGGGGTTTCCTCTGTGTATCACATTTGGTGTTGACGTCACCGTGTCAATTAATCTTAGCGTAATGCACCACTTTGCCTATAGAGGACGTCAAATCATACATAAATGGCAGCAGCTATTAAAATGTTGTCTGTGTGGGCGTATGTGTTTATGTCTGTCTGTCTGTCTGTCTGTCTGTGTTTTGGGGAGTAATAAAAAGGGAATACCTTTCGTGACTGCTGGCAGTCCTAGTTTGCTTTTCTTTCTATCATTAATTTTCTTTGCCGCAATTGACAAGGTAATGCTACTCTCATCTTCTCATGGTGGACTGGGAACAGACTGGACACTGCAGTGACAGTATATATTTTGATTTATTGTGGCCTTGTTTAAACATTGAAATAGCTGCTAAATGTTATTAAAACCCTTCTAAACCCCCCCCCCCCCAAACTCCTGGGGAGAAACCAAGAACATTTAATATAGATATAATCTTTGGGATATTCACATGAAACGTAACCAAACCTTGTGCCTGTAGTTTGCAAATATGCATAGCCATTAAAATAAATGATTTTGTGTTTATATATAAAAAAAACAAAAAACAAAAAAACAATTAGTTTGAACACCGAATTGAGATTTGAATACCTAGCTGACAAACATATTCAAATATTCGGGCTCAGCAATAAATATTTAGTGATGAAAGACAAGGAAAATACAGCCTACACTTTGACATTGTGATGAATGTCTACTGGTGCTGTACAACGCACCACACTTCTGATGTTACTGTTTCGTATCGTGTTTCATTTTGCAATGGCTAAACTTGATTTCTTAAGACACCACTACTTCACGCTGAGACATTGCTGCCGTAGTTACAATGGGGTTTAAATAACTGTAGCATCAACCATGACTATCACATCTTAGTTTCATTCCCGATATAAAAACAACCATGGGGAACTGTCTCAGAATCACTGCATATTAGATTTTTTTGTAAAATTTGTAATATTGCGAGGGGACACACATTTTTGCCGGACCAACATCTTCTGAGGCATGGCCTTATCCTCAGAGGAAACAGCCTGGTAATCACTAGCTCCTTCTACACAGAAGTAAGTGTTAACCTGGCCGATTGGGTCTGTTCTTGCCTGGAGCCTGGATACGGCTGACAGGTCAGCATGCAGTCCGGGACCATTGGGCAGGGATTCATTGGATATCTGTTTTTTTTCTTTGAGCATTAACTTGCTAGCCTCAAAATACATGAATCAATCAAACGGAACGTTAGTCTATAATATAAAACTACAATACGTGGGTGTGTTGTTGTGTTGCCATACGTGGAGAGCAGAGTTCTCAACTACTTGATTAATTATTGTTTGTTCATATAATGAACAAACATCTGATGGCTGATAGGCCTATGAGACTACAAAGCTTGAGATTAAAGCAGGGGTGTTGTAGACTAAGATTTTGCAGAATCATAAACAGATTTTAATGTGTTTTTCTTTAAGATTAGAATTTTCTGGTACGTATTTTGTCCAATTGAACATGAGTAATGCATATCATATTTGGAATACCTGCAACTTTGATTTTTCATTTCAAATTTGATTTTCTTTTTTTCATGGTACATCTTCAAATGCCATATTTGAATTTCAAACAGGACGAAATAATTCAGATAACTTTGTTTTCAAAGTATAACATTTCAATGTTATGAATTGAATGGTGAATTCAATCATTTCCACAAACAAAATACAATGGCTTGTAAAATTCTAAACATTATGCCTTGAGTGATTTGCTTCCATTGTAAGTAAAGCTTATATCACACAGCAGTGTACATGCATCACTAGCATTCATCCAGATGACGTAGTGACGTAGTGGTAGTTTGGGTCACAGCAAATTTTCAGAGATGAAAATGGGGTCACAGACCTAAAAAAGTCCAAGAATCAATGGTTTGAGTAACATTCCCAATCCAGTCTTTGACTGTAAGAAAATGATTAACCCACTAACTTGGCAAGATACATTCATGGCCAACGTTCATGTGCTTTCCGAGATTAGCTTGGCTACTTGCAGAGCCGCAGTCAGTCACGACAATCATGCGGCTCACATCCCAACCAACGAGCGACAACTAAGTGTAACGTAGGTGATAGTCCCAGCTGGACTATTGGCAGCTAACCTTTCCAGGAAATGTCAAACGGAGATAATAAAAGATAACACACAAACGCCTTCTTAAGGCAGAGCAAATGTCAGGCATAAACACCTTAAAGAGGCAACGTCATTTCGATTGGTGGGAATGGACTGAAGTGCTGTTAAAGTAGAACAAAAAAGAGATGGAGAGGAGAGATGGAGAGAAGGAGAAAGAGGGAGATGGCGTGACAAAAGAATGCTATGGCGTTCGGAGCACAGTGAAACATTCAGTTTTCTCTAAATGACAACTGCAACATATATATATATTTTTTTCTTCTTAAAGCAGAAAAACAGATGGAGGTTTCCTGCAGTCATGGGTGGGCAGCAGTAGCTCAGTGGGTAGAGCGGGTGGACAGAGCGGGTCGTCCACTAACCGTAGGGTCGGCGCCGGTTCGATCCCCTTGAACCCCCACCTCCTCCAACTGTCCACATGATCCCACAAATGTACTGAGTGCAAGTCGCTTTGGACAAAAGCGTCTGCTAAATGCCCCTTTACCCTTTATGGATAGATATCCCAGGACAACAGATTTGCTAGTGAAATGCGTGGACCAGGTGGGTTGCTAGTCCAACCCCTGGACCATGAGAGTTGCTAGTGAAACAACTGGATCAGCTGCTGCCTGGACGAGGAGTCGCATCTTCACATCCTCCTCAGAAGGATATACAGACTTGTACTATAAACCATTAACTTTCAAGTCCAACTCAAATTCAGGCAACACAAACACCCATAATGAGGGCGCATTACACAGTAAATATACTTTTCTCTTGCTTGAGCTTGAATGATAGGGTTCTCTTATGAACAATCAGGGGATACGTCATCAAATACGCACACAGTACGTCAACATAAACGTACTGTGTGCGTACTTCATACATACAAAAATAGTGAAGTTCAGTGATTTCCTTAAATGCACCACTCTACCATGCTTAACACTTAATATCAATCCATGCCCCCCACCTTTACTATTAAGAGTCATATTACTATGAATGTGACACCCCTGAGACTACTTTGAAAAGAGTCAAAATGAATGAATGAATGCCACATGACAGTGTTTAAATGTTAGCCAGCATAGAGGCTTGCTTCTGTGAGCATGGGGTGACAAAGATAGGCATTATTCTGCAAACGTGGGTTGGTCTATGTAAAAATCAGCCAGCTAAAATAGCTACAATTCCAACATTCAGCTCTAAATTATTGTTATTAGATATTCAGGGTATCTGTGGATACCTATTGTTTCAGTACGAATCAGGTATTATTATGCTTGATTGGTAATGCACATATCTCAGTGGTTGCCGTTATCGAATTTGGCCAACATACTGATATTCCCGGTAAGCAGGTCTCCACAAAATCTGAGACGCCCCGAGGTGGTGCTATAATTTGTAGCCAAAGTGAAATGCTTGGGCTGATTGTATAACTTTGCATTCCAGAATTATAACAATTTCTGAAATTTCCTAGGTATTTCTTGGCGTACAGGGCTTATTTTACATGCTGAACATTTTTGCCTCTTGAACCTATAATATCCGTCTGGATCTGTGGCGTAACAAGCCGACGACGGCCCCGTAAGCAGGATGATCAAGACGGGCCCGCCCCCCTATAGGCTACAACGCGTAATGACGCAACGTCCACCAATAGCCTACCATAGGCCATTAGGTCATATAGGCCTACAGCAGAGTAGAAATGAGACGACTCACAAAAGTAAGCGCGCCATAACAAATAAAAATAAACAGTGACGGCGCACTATGAATAGGCCCTTAAATAAGTAACAACACTGGTGACGGCGCACCAAAAGGAACAAACACCAAAGACACAATAAACCCAAAAGCCATACCCGATCATTAAAATACGTAAAAAGGTGCTGACTTACATCATAGCTGCATTTTCCGGGCTTTCCTCTGCGCAATGTTGTCAATTAAATCCTCAATGTCCAGGTGACGCGCATGGGCATTCTCAATCGACAGTATGGCAAGTCCAGAGAGACGAGACTATCCCATTGAGCTCCTCAGGCAGCTTTTTATAAGTTTAACGTTGGAAAATGAATGCTCTGCAGATGCCACTGTCACTGGTATTGTCAGGAAAAGCATGAGAACAGTGCAAACTTCCCCGAAACTCGCAGTGATGCATCTATTCTCAATGATGAGCATCTTCGTCAGCTCTTGCACTTGTCTTCATTTGTGAAATGCAGTCTTTCAAACATGCACGGATTGACAATTGAATGGGAAAATCAGCAGTTATGTCATCTTTGTAAAAATGCAGAAAGCCACTTTTATGTTTGTACTCCTCCATTGCTATCATTATCGCTATTGCTCAAGTTCAATGTGTAATGGCTGCCAACTGAGCTATGCACACGCACGTTCACTACCATATCCCATAATCCCCAGTCGCAATGTAAAACAAAATACACCAAAATACATTGTTGTTAGCTTAAAAAATGATTTAATGATCATTAAAATATGTTGTCAATATTCATTCAAATATGTATGTGTAATTTAGATGGATACGCTGCCAGGGACACCATGGAGCAGAAGTGTGTGAGATTCTGAGGAGTTCATCTAAGGCCCGATTCACGTGATTATTCAGAATTGTGCCTCAAATGGATGCCAAGGAGCGACTTGGCTTGATCTATGACTTATCGCTGGATGAAGGCCCCGGTCGGGAAGATGAAATTAGTGTTGTGGGTGGAGCCCTCCAAAGATTGACGGGCCCCCTGATTGGCCGGGGCCCGTAAGCGACTGGAGTAGCTGCTTACCGATGGTTACGCCACAGGTCTGGATAGATTCCTTTGTACAATGAAAATTCCAAGAAACCTTCAAAAAACATCTACATAACCACTGCCCCAAATGCCTTGTGGCAAGTTAAAAATATGATAATTAGTGAACATAATTCTATCAACAACAAGTCCGCTTCAAAAGACGACAGGCACTTGAAACCATGCATACAGAGGGAACCACGTTGCCAATAGGGGGCCCAGAATCACACAAACGCTGACTGTGGTTGCGTGTGTTTTTGAGACTTAAACACCCAGTGCTCAACAGGGGCGATTCTAGGTTCAGACTTTTGGGAGGGCTCAGCCCCCAGGAAGACAGAGAGGTGGTATTGGGGATTATGAATATCGTAGACGTGATTTCCTGCATTCTGCTGCATTTAAGGGTGACCTGGTGGAGACCCTCACTTTAGGAGCGTGGGCTGTGAATACCTTTCGTAACCGCTTGCAGTCAAGGCTTTTAATTGTTTTTCAATTGGTGCATCAAAAACTCAATTTACACTCACTTTACTAGTGTAGGCCATACATACACTGGAGAGTGACGTGGTGAGGCTTTACAAATGGATTGTCATCTTTCATTCATCTGATGTCAGTCTTTTAAAGCACCAGGTGCGTTGTGAACCTGCCAATTATATTCATTCTAATTAATTCTAATTACCTTCACATTGTCCTTCCTTATGTTGACATACGTTCTCTGAAAAGTGTTCCTGAGCCATTGCCATGAGAAAGGCATGTTTTCATGGCAGGCATGTTCACAGACTGGTGATTCCTGCTGCTCCCTCGTGTTAAGAGTTGCAAACCGCACCCAGAAAATGTGTGTCCTGCTGCATGCGCAGCTCTGAAGACTTTGCAGAGGGAACTTACTGACCATGAGAACACTGGTTGGTCACCAACGTAAAGAACCAAATGGTGACAAGCCTAACCCTCAACAATGTAGAGAAGATAATCACTGCTTAATGATGGTGGGGATTAGGAAATAAATAACCCCCTCATAACACTGTCCTGTTCCTCTTGTGTGCACCGCTTAACACTCCACATCATTGTGCTGGATCAACAGGCTCTAGGGTGATGCTATGGCGGCATATAGCCTACTGTGCTCTAGAGTGACGGTATGTAGGCCTTTGGTCTATTGTGCTCTAGGATGATGTTATGTAGTCCTATAGTCTACTGTGCTATGGGGTGACCTAATAGCCTACTGTGGGCCGAAATCCGAAGAGTAAACAAACCATGGTCTTGTCCTTTGGACTTAAAGTGATGTACTGTATCTATTTAACTGTGTTCACAGGGTCTCACGTGGGCTAACTAACACTGCATTGTGTTCAGCTATGTTCGCCATTTCATAATTGTTTTTCAGTTAACAAAATGAATCCCTTACATTTTCTTTGGAGAATGTCAGACTAAGCAGGTTGATTTAAGCCATCACGTGGGACATTTTACAACCTTTAGGACATTTTATAGACTAAATGGTAAGAATAAATCCATCAATCAATAAATAAATAAACATTAGATGTAATCAGCCATATGGTTGCCAGAGTCAGGGATGAGAGTAGGATTTGAAAACAAACATTGGTTTCTGCCCTTTGGATCTTAAAAAAAAACTCACCAACTATGTTGCAATACTATTCAATATATATTATCAGATACTAAAAGTGAAAAGTCTCAGTTGTTGATATAACAATTGTAGTAAAGACTCATAATATAACATAACTTCTGCAGTATGTGTATTTTGTACCTGCAGTCAGTATCTGGACGGACCATGGGTACTTGGTCATCAGCGCCTGGTAGGACCTCCACACACCTGCCATGCTGAGGACGCATGCGCGTAGAGAGGGGGTACATAAGAGTACATCTAATTAAATGTTGCCGATGAGACACGTGTTGCTGCCCACGTCCAAATTAGAGCAGCCCTACAGTTATGTCTGCCTGATCAGATAGTATGAATGTCTTTCCATAGCAAGCCATGTCATGTTATGTTATGTTTGTGATTTATTTGAACGTCTCATCTTCTGAGGCTTAATCACAGCCGCATGTCAAACAATTAGAGCTATCACAAACGCTTCAAAAAGAATCGAAGACAATAATACAATGAGCACACGTTAAAACAAGTTACACGGAAACAAGTTAAGTCTAAAACTACTTCTATGTGTATAACTATCTCTATAACTGGACACTTGAGAATTTTAATGACGACATACCTCCTTATCCCAGGTACAGATCTTTTACGCTTCAAGATACGTCACTTCCAGTGTAAACATTTAGATGCCTCTACTGCCACCTATCGGCCATTTTCTACGAGGCGCTGCCTTGAATACTAAGGACGATCAGCCATATGACTGGATGAAATACCCATATTAGGCCAACCAAAGTATGTATCGTGCCCCTGAGTCACTGTATTGAAACATACACCTTACAACAGAAAGGTCGTTTCAAGTAGTCAGATTTTAATTAGTTCACCTTGAATTCAGCATCATTTAGCCTATATAGATTAATGTATATCAGTAACACCCAATGATTAAACAATAGGACGGCATGAATTCAAACTAAATTAAACACGTTACAAAAACTTCATGAAGAACGCAACTCGTAAAAAAAAAAAATGCATCACTCATACAATTACTGAACAGAGAATATTGGACCAAAATGAAAACAAACCCATGGCAACAGCAACTATGACAACGGCAAGTATGACAACAGAAACTGAACACAAACTCCACGTAAAATTGCATCTTCATCTTCTTTTAATGTCAAATTGTGTATGTAAATTATGACCTTAGGTATTTGAACACATCTATAAATATGCCAAATCTTTGTTGCGACGGGGAGGGATGCAGTTGACACAAACACAGAACATACAGGAGACATTGACATACAAAACTTCAAGTAATCAACCGGGATGAATGTCTGATAAAAAACTGCGGTAAAACTGCAAACCAAGCTGCAAGCATCAAACACTGGCTTCCTCATGAGGAAGACGCTGTATTTATATCTTGTGACTACATTCGGGGTCATATGGGTCACATCATTTGCGAGCAATGTCAAAGTCAAGATAGTGCATGTAAAAGCAACAATACATATCTGCCATCAACAGAATGCTCAACTCGCATAGTACTTGCATACTATATCAAAAAGGAAATAGAAATGGCACAGATTATGATGCCCATAGGACATGCTGTGCTAAGAGCAAATGGAATGAACTTAGAAATGACCTTAAAGACCCAAAGTCTTGGTAAATACTGACTTCTATATGCCGGTAACACTTCCAAAAAAGACAACGCTCATTTTCTGCAATGAGCAACCTGTATACTCTTAACTTCAAAGTTTCATTTGGAAACAGTATTGAGTGTTAATTATGCAGTTGGCCCATTGAGTGAACATTGAACATTAAATCCAGTTTTCATAGAATCATAAAAATTGAATTTTCAAGTGCCTTCAAAGTTCCAAGCAAGTCTTAGTAATGCTAAAGTTATTTAGTGTAAGTCACTAAAGCATCTCCTAAATGCCCTGAATGTAAAACGTAAATGTGAATGGTTTCAGATACTTTAACATGGACCCCTGAGCATCATTTAGCACCTTAGTTGTGTTCAGGTATACTCCGTGTGGAGCGGTTGTTGAAGCACCTGAAAGGAGGAAAGCGTGGTCCAAACCTGCCAGACAAAGGCGTGTCTCCAGGAGAGAACAACCTCTCCAAGCAGTCTGCTCTCAGTGTGACGCAAATATGGCACACACACTAAATGCCACCAATACCTGATTTGTGCCAGACTTTCCATTTTTACTGGGTTTGAATGCAAATGTCATTTTCAATTCCAGTTGATTGGAAATTGCGCTGACATCACTTTTTATTGTGTCTTGGGCTGCTTCTTCACAGTAGTCCATCCCTTCACGTCCACACTAGTCAGAGGGAGCGTCCGTCCCAAAGTAGCGGTCACCGAAGTTACCTGAAGGACAGAGAGGAAAGACAGCCGAAAGAGGGGAGAGAGCAGAGGGAACAGCAGAGAGCAGAGGAGAGAGGAGAGAAAGGAGAGAGAAGACGAGAGAGGAGAGGATTCAGTGTTATGAAGAGCAATGAGAACCAGCTGATTTGGTCTTGCGGAAGTAAAACATACTCGAGGAAATAAAACTGCTTTCCCAAGTCAATAATACTCTACAAGACGCTTTACGTAAGACATCAAAAACATAATAGCATGACAAAAAATATCAATGAATTGACATAAACTGAGTGGTAGTTGGTAGCGATGCGGTTCTCATGCAATAGCGTGTCCCGGTGTGCGTCACCGATGCCGGGGATGATGTGGAACTGCTCGTTGACTTCCTTGTCCACGGCCGTGGTGATGATGCGGACCCGCGGGAAGGCGTACGCCACGGAGTGCACGCCCATCTCCGCCATGAGGAGGGACAGCAGGAAGATCCTCTCCTCTTGCACGTCGTGGTCCTGCAACACACAGAGGGAACTGCAGCACTTAGCAATACAACTATTTACTGATTGGTCTTATATATATATATATATATATATGTATATGGTGATATATCAAAACACACCAGTGTATGTATATATGTACTTAAGACTTTATTCATTGAAAATGTAATAGGTGCAAAACACGTCATGACTGCATGCAGTTTGATGGACCAGGGGTGGGAGGATTTACAATTGCAAAGAGCGTATTATTATGCACATTATGTAATGGGAGGGAATCCTACATCAAACATTGGAAGTGGATCTGAGTGCAAGATAGGGAAAAAAATATAAAACTACAACGCAAAACAGGGTCTCCCTGGATCATGGGTCACACGGAGCTGTACTATACGGACAGCATGCTGTGTGGGTGGGTGTGCGTTCATCTGTGTGTGTCTGAGTGTGTGAGTGCATCTGCATGTGTTCGTGTGTGTGTGGATCTGCTATGTATGTGTGCATCTGCATGTGTGTATGGAAGGCCAAACAGGTCACAACTATGCCTCATTGCGTTCTGTGTATTGCACCTTGATGTAAAGTACAGCATGAAATGTGCAGTTTAGTGGTTGAAAACAGCATCTTTTACACCACTCAACCCTATAATGCTGTAAAAGGCTGCATTCAGGACAGCTTTTCTACCTGTTAAATAGCATGTTCAATAGTGCATTTTGATAACAGTCAAATGACCTCCTCTTGATTCTCGCAGCCAGTAATTATGGCCCTTCTTCACCAATCAAACCCAAAGTCAGACCACACCAGTCCATTAAGGATCTCTCCGCTGTGCATTCACTTCACTACAATGTGCTGAGGCTGTATCAGGCCTTTTATCAATGTTCACTTCAGTAATACACTGTAGGCTGAACATTATTGTCACTTAGATCACTACGTTCTGTCTCCATTTAGTGCTTACAAAGTAGAGTATGGCTCCATATTTCCACCTTCTATGACTGTGTCCAAAGCGAATTCATTGTGTCATTGAAGGTCTACATCTAAATCAGACCTCATTCATGTGACCATAACATCGTTGGTATTGATTTCATAAGGTAAATTAATATTGCCTAGGGTTAGGGTAAAACAGTCACAGTGAACATCAAGAAGAACAGATGTAGAACGACATAACAGACATTACATTCATATTGAACACAGTCATAGTAGGTGGAATTATGGATCCATACACTACTTTCTGAGAACGAAATGGAGACAGGACATGGTGATCTAAGTGAAAGTAATGTTAAGGTAAAGGAAAAGGGGCATTAAGCAGACGCTTTTGTCCAAAGCGACTTACAATCAGTACATTTGTGGGGTTGGACATGTGGACAGTTGGAGGAGGAGGGGGATCAAGGGGGTCGAACCGCCAACCCTAAGGTTAGTGGACGACCCGCTCTGTCCACCCGCTCTACCTACTGAGCTACTGCCACCCTGTTAAACCCACTGTGTATTACTGAATTAAACATGGATTAAATGCCCAATATAGCATAGCCCTACATAGAGTAGAGAAATGAATGCACAGCGCAAGCGATAATCAAGAGATCGTTAATGGACTGGTGCGGTCTGACTGGTTATCGTTGAGTGGGTGAAGAATATTCACAATTAACAGCGTATTTTAAAATGTTAAAAGTATACAATGAGGCGTAGTTGTGACCATTTTGGCCGTCGGATGCTCGTGTGCGTGTGTGTGAGCGTCTACGTGTGTGTGAGCGCGTGCTGGACCCACCAGCAGCACCCTGATGGCCATGAGGGCGGCAGCTCCGGTGGACACGGTGCTGTCCATCAGGATGACGTAGTCCTCACTGATCTCCTTGGGAAGGCGCAGGTAGTGCAGCTGGACACACAACACACGATCAGAGAGCAGCACGTCTGGGCTGTCTGGGTGGGTCAACCAGTGGAACAGTGTGTTTAATTGTGCTTGTATTAAAGGGTAAAGGGAGATTTAGCAGACGCTTTTGTCCAAAGCGACTTACAATCAGTACATTTGTGGGATTCGACATGTGGACAGTTGGAGGAGGAGGATCAAGGGGGTCGAACCGCCGGCCCTACGGTTAGTGGACGACCCACTCTGTCCACCTGCTCTACCCACTGAGCTACTGCCGCCCCCAGAACACTACTGCCGTATGTGTTCTTTGTATATATTCTGGTAGGTTTCTGTAAAAACAGGTCAAACTAACTAGGGCTGTTGCTGTTGTACCAGATCATCTTTCTTCAGTTTATTCATTCAAATTACGTTGATATTGGCAAGGTGGTGTAGTCAGTTGCATACTTAAATCTCAAGTAACCACTCTTTGAGGTTAACCAACTTTCATTTGTAAAAAAAACAGGTGAGTAATAACATTACCGATCCTGGATCAGGTTCAACATTACACACACAACACACACACGCATGCAGGCACGCACGCACGCAGGCACACGCACGCACATGCACATGCACATGCACATACACGTTAACAAACACACCAAATTAATGAACATGAATTAATTGAATGATTTAACATACACCAAATGAACAGCAAAATTAATTCGACATTTAGTTTTCCACTGTTGAACAAATGAGGTATAACATTAATCACG
>OMKQ01096806.1:0-11082 GCA_900302335.1 Phycis phycis
GTGGGACTCTCTTGGCACGGCGAGGTCTGCTCCTAAATCTTTATGAACTCTCCTTCACATCGTTCCTGGACCTCATCATGTTTTCCATCGGGGTCAAGGAAAATAGGTGAGGAAAGGACATAGGACACTTGTGCTATGCAAATGCAGCCAGAAATGTGATGTCTTCAGAGCAATGCTGCATGCTAATGACACGGAGCTATTGATTGGATGACCTCCAGGAAAACTGGCCAATCTCTTGACAGCTTGACACATCTCCCATCCTCTTTTTTGAGAGAGAGAGGGAGAGAGAGAGAGAGAGAGAGAGAGACAGAGAGAGAGAGAGAGAGAGAGAGAGAGAGGAAATAGAATTCAGAAGCATGTGATGGTGATAATTCACCAAATCTCCTATACCAAATGAGATGAAGGAGTTCACAGTTCTCTTACTAGGAGGGAACCAGAGTCTTTTGGATCAGGGTGAAAGGTCATCCAGCTGGAGGTCAAGGGTTGTCCTCATCCTACTAAGACCTGGCTGGACTCCAGACGACCTAACAAGGTCTTTAAAATACAACACATACACACACGTACCCGGGTGTTTACGTGTGTGAGATCAATACATTGATGGGTGTGTGCCCTGTCAGCCCCTCAGGATCAATAGTTGAAGTAGTTGCTTCCTTCACCGTTTCCCAGAGTGCATCCCAGAGATGTTGTGACACAGGACTGGACGCCATGCACGCACACACACACAAACACACCAATAAACACTGCATTAACACACTCTCTCTCTCTCTCTCTCTCTCTCTCTCTCTCTCTCTCTCTCTCTCTCCCTAACGATATATATCTATATTATAATTGTTTGAATTGTTTGAAAAATCTTGTTGTTTGAAAAATAGTGTTTTATTTGGAAAAGCAAGAACATGAGAGAAGCAGGAATGAGCAGTTGGCATGTCAAAGCTTGAGACTGAACAGAGACGAGTCAGTGGAAGCATAAAAAACAAAACATGGCTACAAGAACACGCATTGATGATCCCTCTGCTGCTATCTGAGCTGATGATCTGAAAAACAGATCTCCACAGAACCTCTCTCTAGACCATCTCTGTAAAACCTCTCTATAGAACTTCTCTATATAACATCTCTCTATAGAACCTCTCTCTCTAGAACCTCTCTAGAACCTCTCTCTGTAGAACCTCTCTCTAGAACCTGTGTCTCTCAAACCTCTCTGTAGTACCTCTCCCTAGAATAACTCTTTATAACCTCTCTATATTATATTTATATTTATTAGTTATTAGGATATTTATTTTTTATTATTTATTATTATTCTCTAGAACTTATCTCCCTACAATCCTTCTCCAACATGTGCTTCAGTACCTTTCAGGCCAGTCGGTCCAGAGGGTCAGCAGACAGAGAGCCTAACCCTAACCCTGGGTGCTCTGGCTGCCCTGTTGTTACGCCCCATCATAGATGTCATGTGTCGCCCATAGGCCTTTCTGATTGGTTGATAAACCCAGCAGGCTCAGATAAAACACACAAGATCATCGCAGTGTGACAGATCCAATCAGATCCACTCCAGAAGCTTGTCTGTTCTCTGTTCTCTTCTGGGAACAGAGGCTCTAGTGTGTGGAGATGAGAGAAGCTTGTGGGGTCTGCTGGTCTCTTCCTGTTCAACAGCAGAGCTTTTATATTCAGCACTAAGTACACCCAGCTGGCTGCTAGCTAATGGCTGTTTGCTGGATGTTAGCTGCTGGCTGTTAGCTAGATGTTAGGTACTGGATTTTAGCTGCTGGCTGTTAGCTGTCTGTTAGATGGATGTTAGCTACTGGATGTTGGCTACTGGCTGTTCAGGCTTCTGTTCAGTTACACCATGGATTAAGACAAGTAATTAATTAATGTCTGTACACACCAAGTCTTTGTGTTCTAAATGAAACCATTCATTCAACCATTCATTCCTCTTTTAATTGAAACGGTAGCCTCCAGTAGTAATCTTCATGTTGAATGACAATAGGCAGCACCCAATTTCCCTTGGGATTCCCGGGGATTAATAAAGTCTTATCTATCTATCTATCTATCTATCTATCTATCTATCTATCTATCTATCTATCTATCTATCTATCTATCTATCTATCTATCTATCTGTCTGTCTGTCTGTCTGTCTGTCTGTCTGTCTGTCTGTCTGTCTGTCTATCTATCTATCTATCTATCTATCTAGCAGAAATGTATTGCGAGATCAGACCATATGATGAGAGATCAGACCAGAGATCAGACCATGTGATGCTGTCCACCAACTGGTTCTGATGGCAACCACATTGACTCCCAGGTTCTGGGTTAGATCCCCAATGTCTACAGTCTACCTGTAGGGACCTAGAGATAACTAGAGATAACCATGCATCATGTAGTCATGTTGCCGGATCTTTCTGAACCTGTATCCACGTAATAGGATTTTCTACTCTGATGCCTGTGTGTGTGTGTGAAAATCCCAACACCCCAGCATACATCCTGGTACTATTACTATCCTGTACTACTGTGTGTCTTTATTCTGCACCACAACTTTAGGTTGGTTGGCCTTGCGGCTGGGATGGTGGTGCACCAGGGAGCATTGCTCCACCTCCCTCTGCAACGCCACCTACTCAGTGCTGCAGGGGCTACGTCAGTCCCCAGCTCTAGCCCACTCAGCAGCTACTGTGATCCTCAGTCATTAGCGCTGGTGTTGCTCCTTTCTAACACCATTTGCGCCTCCTCCTTGCTCCTTCCTGTGCCTCCTGCTGTGTGTCACATCTGCCTCCTGCATGGACGACCGGTCACACATCTAATGTGATAAGAGAGGTGAAGCAGCTAGAGGTCTCTCTCTCTCTCCCTTTCTCCCCCTCTTTCTCCCTCCCTCTCTCCATTCCTCTCCCTTTCTCCCTCTCTGTCTTTCCCTCTCCCTTTCTCTCTCCCTCTCGCTCTCTCTCTCTCTCTCTCTCTCTCTCTCTCCCTCCCACTCCCTTTCTCTCTCACTCTCTCCCTCTCTCTCTCCATCTCTATCTCTCCCCCCTTCTCTCAATTAGATAACATAAGACTAGATAAGATATGAAGCTCTATTCCAGAGGGGGTTCTGAATGTCTCATGTTGATCTCTAATATTCACTAATAATGAATAAACTCAGCAGCACTCAGAGTGTCTCTCTCAGTGTACTCCACCATATCTTGAGTTGGTGTCACTCACAACGCCTGACGTTGATCTGGGGATCACAAGCACCAAGCTTTTCAAAGCACCGTGCTGTGAGTCTCCATCAAGGCTCAACATGGGAATCACTAGGCGGTTTGGCCGTCCAGTAGACAGCGATGACAATTGACATTAACGAGTCACAAGGCTTCTTGCTCAAGAATGCCTACAGGTGGGCTGTGCACAGCGGAGGATCGAACCTCTTATGGACCCAGGACCATATAAAGAGTTTGTTAGTGAAGAGTCATTAGTATTAGGAAATGTCTTGTCTTGTCTGTTGTGCACTTCATCTGTTTCACCGTGGGAGAGTGAGAAACGCCCTCTCGATTCCTTTGTATGTCTTGACATGTGAAGAAATGTGACATTAAAGCTACCTTGACTTTGATTGGCTCATTTTGTGCTAATGCCGTGTTCCCTGCAGAGAGCATATCATCAACACCAGAAGGTTCATAGCGTTTATAATCTGAACACATGAATGCTTGTCACACACTGTGACATCACAGCACTGTCCTAATGACATCATCAGGTTCCACCATCACAGCAGTTTTTCGCTTGGTTCCATAACAACGGCGGAGTTGCTATGACGTCACTGGGTTCCATGACAACAGAGTGCTGATGACACCACCAGGTTAAATTCAGCCCAGCATCCCGGCACAACCTCTACACTCTCCCTTCATTCCTTCAGACTCCATGGCTCTCCCAGCCCCCCCCTGCACCCCTCTCCTGCACCTCCTCCTGCTCCTGCTGGGAGGAGTAGGAGGAGTGAGGAGCTATGAGGCTCCAGAGGACCGAGAGGATGTCTTCTCCAGGAGGGCTTGTCCCGCGTTCCTCTCCTTCAGCAACGCTGCCTACCTGGCAGGCTTCACCGTGGAGCTGGCCTGCCGATGCAAACCCCCACAGGTAGGCTCACCCTGCACCTGCACTACGCCGACCTCTGGCTTAACATCACCCTCATGCACTCCTCATGCGCCGACCGCAACCTCCTCAGTTAGCTTAACGTCCACCCTGCATGCACCCTGATAACAGCCTCATCCACCCTGATAACAGCCTGCATCCACCCTGGATGCAGACGAGATGGGGAAAGAGCGGCAGACAGACAGATAGAGGATACAGACAGAAAGACTAAGGGCGAGACAGACGGACTGACAGACAGTACACTGAGAGACAGACGGGTCCTGACACTGGTTCCGGGTGTGTCCAGGTGCGTGAGGTTGTATGGTTCTACAGGAAACACCAGGCCGGTCCCCAGGCCACCAGGGCCCTGACTGATCTCCATGGCAACCGGCTCCTGGACCCCAACAACGTACCCCGTGGCGCGGACCTCCACCTCCGCACCTCCATTCGTCTCTTCAGCCTCCTGCTCCACATGGCGGAGCCGGGCGACTCTGGCCTCTACCTCTGTGGCTCCGCCCACCAGGACTTCTTCTATGGTTACGACCTGGACATCCAGGAAGCAGGCGCGCTCACCCTGTCGCCAAGGTAATGACCAAAGTGTCTAAATCGGTCACTCAGGTTATAAGCTGGCGTTATGTTTGGTGTACATAGTTACATCATGCGAGTATAGTTACATAACATGTGTATAATTTGTGTAATAGCGTAATGTCCTGACAGGACAGTGGGTTAGAGGAGGACGCAGTACTTTCACACCAGAGTCGAAGCGTCCATCTACCTTCAGTTGCCAATGAGCTTCCACCCCGGGAGGAGGGGAGGGGACGCCTTATTCACCCCCGCCCAACGCTTTTTCAGATGCTCAGTTTACTTGGGCTGGAAGTGGAGCCTATGTGGGATTAGACATAACATGGCGTGCCTCCTCTTGAGCCCTGGCTGAGCTTCCTCACTGCAGGAAGGAAGTCCTTAAGGACTGGGAAGCCAAGGCCGGGGTGGAAAGGGCAATGACAAATTAATTATGTGTATAATGGCCTCCACAAACCTTAGCTCTGAGTTCTCCAATTAAAATGCCCTCTCTATAAGCTGCATGAGATCAGAAGACCGTCTGCTTTGTCGGCGTACCTCTGAACCAAAGACTCCTGTTCAGAATCATTCTGGGTACCGGAGGGGAATGTTTATGTTCTGTGTTGTAGCTCTGGGTTCTCTGTCAGCCCTGCAGTGACGTGCGGTGAGGTTCATGGCTGGTGAGGCACTGACTCCTTCGGAGTCAGATTTACAATTGTAAGAACTCTAAAGACTATTCTTGGCAGCATGCATATTGACCACTGGTAATGTTTCATATCTCAGCATTCCTCTCTCTCACTCCCACGCACACACAGGAACATATTTGGCCTAGAAAGAACGTTTCTTTTACAGTGGCAAGAGACAATGATAGAGGAAATTTGCGATGCACCCTCCATGTGTCCTAAACAATTCATACTCCTTCTAAACAAATAAAAGTAGAGTGGTGTACAACACAATTTTAACTTTGACACTGGTGCTTTAATCAATTTTAATGCAGGTAATGCAGCTGTAGTTTTCAAACACTAGATTTTTTTTTTGTTAGTCTCATCTAAATTTCTTTTATCAAATTGAAAACTATTTGTGCTCTGTTACTTTGTTGTAAAAGTCCTCCTTAGTTTTTTTTGTTTTAAAGTCGCTCAGCCCCAATGGAGATAATTGCCAAAGAATAAATATTGAAATAATATAATATGTAATATAAATAACTAAATTGATCTGTCCTATTCCGTTTTCTGTCTTTTCAATGCGGAGAATGACCTCTCCACTGATGCAGGTATAGTGAGAGCCAGCTGGAGTAACTTTGTGGCCTGTGGAACAGTCTGTAATAGATCCTTCTGGGCCAAAAAGCTGAGAAGCTGTCCAGGAGATTTGCATGCATTCCTTATGGTTTGTGAGCTGTACAGTCTGACAAGATCAGCCTTTAATCTTACAAAGTCAAAGAACCTTGCATATTTTGATAGGCTTTGCAGTTTGGTGTCGTCAAAATGTTGTGACTTTTCTTGAAATTTGGTACAATCGACCAAACCGAGGAAAGATAGCTCACCAAAGTGGTCAAATCTAACTCTCATGTCAACACTGATGTTGTCCAGAATGTTATGAAACATTATTTTCCTCTCATCTCTGACTGGTTTTACTTCCACTATCCGTTAGGCCAAGTGTGGTGCATTTCTGCTCATACCTGTCATAGAATGTGTCAAACTCCTGTCTCATGTGTTCAATAACTCCAACTGTGTCGCAGATTCGTGCACAATAGTATCCAATGTCCATGACTTTGTTCTGCAGCACTTTAAAAAGGGCATCGGTTTCAATGAAAATAACCTCATGTGCCATAATCAAAAAGCAAGTTGATGTTTTTGACAGCCACTGATCATATCCTGCAGCCATCATTAGAGTGTCATTATCCCAGCTGTCGGGATTTTCACTTATAATACGGAATACTGCACGCAGGTCTGATAGATGCATGCTTACTGTCTGTAGCAGCCGATAGTTTGAGCTCCCTCGTGTTGGTGCTGCCCTTGGTAAATGTCGCTTCACAACATCATCCAGTACGTGGGTGCGCTTTGTGGATTTACTGAAAAATGTCCCTAGTCCCTCAACTGTTTTAAAAATGTTTCTGCTCTCAGGCATACAGTTCAGTTCACACCAGGTTCAGTTTGTGTGTGTAGCAGTGAGAAATCATGGCCTCGCGCACCTTCTCTTGAATTTTGGCCTGCACCCCGTTAAGCTGTGATGCCATCACTGCAGCTCCGTCATATGGTTGAGCCACTAACTTTGCAACACAGTTGTATTTCTCCAGCACTCCCAGGACATATGCAGCTATAGCGGGGGCTCGTCTATCATCGCTTACGTCGTCGAAGCCCAAAAATGCCTCCTTCACTTCACAGGCATCCCTTTTTAAAGCCGCATAGCGCAAAATGACAGAAATCTGTGCTTTGTTTGCGACATCGGTAGTCTAATCTACCTCTACAGCAACAAATGAGGCACCATTAATCTCATTTTTAATATAATTTCTGATCACATCACCAACTGCTTCAATTAAGTCATTCTGTATTCTGTTTGACAGGCCAGAAAACACAGTGGGTATTTCTAAATGTCTAGCTAACCTCTCATCTTTCTCAGCAAAAGCATGTAACAGCTCTATATAGTTGCCTCGATTAGAAGATCTTGCCCTCTCATCGTTACCACAAAATGCCAGCTCCTGTTTGGCTAAGAAGCAGGTTTGCGTTAATGAGGCCTTCTAAAATCTCCCGGTTTTCCTTTACCTTAGCATTGTGGATGCTAATGTTTAGTCTCCGTTGCTCATTCAATGCCAAATTGGTCCTTGAGGTTCCAAACGTTTTTAAAGCAATCTGGCTTTGAATGCGAGTGGTCGATCTCTCATGTTTGTTGAGGCTCCTGGGTTTTCATGTCACAATATCCCGAGTTAGTCCAGACGTTATCACGGGTTGAGAACAAAAGGCTGCACCTCGGGTCTCTGCCTGTATTTGATCAGGAAATGCGCAAATTCTGCAATTTTTACTAAAGAAAATGTTTAAAATGATTGAAATCAAGCAGAAAATACATATCACATAACACAGATCACAAATATTAATATTCATTTTATGTTATCATTATTTTTTTGCTCATGATTTCTCAGGTGAGGCTCTGCCTCGCCCGCCTCCCCTGACCGCACGTCACTGTAGCCCTGGGTATCGTAGTCCAACTGAAGTTCTGTGTGTCCTGGTTTGTAGTCCCAGCACCAGCACCGGCCAGAGCAGGAGAGAGAGTGACCTTCCAGTGAGTTCGGGTGTAGCTCGCCCTCCGTTCCAGGTGTTCACCAGGTACAGGAGTTGGGGCAGGTGTGACCGGTGCGGACCCCCTGGGGAACAGGTGAGGGTGGGGCTCTGCTTCCTCCACTCCCCCTACCTGCACGTCCGCTACAGGATGGCCAATCAGAACGTGGCATCCTGCGGCTCGGGGGCGGTGCCTCTGGCTTTCGGCCTATCGCAGCGCAGCAAGAGACCAATGGCTCGGTTGGAGGTCAGAGCCTGTCATGTGACTTGCCTAACTCAAGCCCCGCCCACCTCCAGTATACCATCCATGATGGAGTCCCTGGGCTTGAGGTGAGATGGACTGACAGACAGACAGACCGATAGACAGACAGACAGACAGACTGATGTATATACACGTATACATATAGAGAGAGAACGATAGATAGTAGTAATATTTTTTCTACTTCCATACTGTAGTTCCTCCATCCAGACAGCTGGAGTGCCAGTGTTCTACCTGAACCGCCCAGCCAATCAGGATCTGACCCTGGGCTGCCCGGGGTCACGACCCCAGCATGCGGTTGCTTGGGACCGAGGGTCGGAACCCCTGTACCGCTCTGAGCACCTGATGCCACCCAACCTGTCCTCCACCCCCCCCAGGATACTTCTGGACGTGGGAGGTCACCTGGTCTTCAGACCCGCCCACCCGGAGGACTCAGGTAACCAATCACCTGGGGGATCTGTTGTGCTCATCGGTCTGATGTCTGTGTGTCCATCAGTAACACTGGGAGCTAGCTCAGGACAATATCAGGACAGGTTGATGTGTATTCTAGCACACATACACTAACATCCCATAATAGCAACATATGTTGCTGTTATGTTGGAGGAAAAATATTATATTATAAGTCCTCAAAAAAGACAAAAGTTGTCAGTTGTTTGTGACTTCGTTGGGTTGACTTTGTTGAAAACAAAAACATAAAACATAGGTCATCTATCTATAAATAGAGCTTTACTAACCTCCTTATTTGGTATGGGACAGTGAAACAGGAAGTACGGGTGAAGTGAAACAAGTCAAGTCTGGTGTTGATCACAGTTGGTCTGAGGGGCTTCATGCAGGACCCTCGGGTTGGAAAGGTTCATGTGGGATACGTGCAGAACAGGCAGACCTTGGCATAGGCTGTCCCACTGCAGGGGAACATGGCCAGGAGGTCCAACAACGGCCTGATCAGAAAGCGGCCATTTTCTCTGTACAAACAAAGTTCTTCAGGTGTGAGGTTTGAGTCTAATGTTCTGGCTCTGCTCTTGCTAGGGGTCTACTACTGCTGGCTGCAGGGGCACAAAGCAGCCCAGATACGACTGCTGGTCTATGCCCACTTTGGGCGGGGCCGCGTGACATCACACCCCAACTTCCAATCAGCTATCAGGACGGTTCTGATGTCATACGCTGCCATGACGACTGCATTCATTTTGCTGGTGCTGGCGAGAGTAGCACTCAGAAAGTTCAGGAACACTGGAATCTAGACACACACACACACACACACACACACACACACACACACACACACACAGACACACTCTCACAGACATAAAAAGAGCAACTTGTGTCAGAAAGTGCTTCTTCTTAATGCTTTGTGTGTGTGTGTGTGTGTGTGTGTGTGTGTGTTGAACGAAAATCATGACGAAACTCCTAGACAATAGACAATAGACAATAGACAATTAGACTACAACAATTAGACAATTAGTCTAAAGACTTAGACAACGTCAACAATGACCCTGGAGTCTTCACAATGCAGCCAACTCCTTTCATGACACTTATTCTCTGTAAGTCTCTCAGGATGAGTGTCAGCTAAATGAACGATAGTACTTAGTACTTCGTACCATAGTACTAATGATAATACAATAGTTTATGACCTGGTCTCCTACTATAGACCAGGTCTCCTACTATAGACCAGGTCTCCTACTATAGACCAGGTCTCCTACTATAGACCAGGTCTCCTACTATAGACCTGGTCTCCGACAGTAGACCAGGTCTCCGACAGTAGACCAGGTCTCCTACTATAGACCAGGTCTCCTACTATAGACCTGGTCTCCTACAGTAGACCAGGTCTCCTACTATAGACCTGGTCTCCTACAGTAGACCAGGTCTCCTACTATAGACCTGGTACCAGAGGAAGGGACCTGGGAGTGACCTGGTACCAGAGGGAGTGAACTCTTACAAACCAATAAATCCTCACCTCCTCACCTCCCTCATCCCTCATCACAGCTGATGAATGAACCTATTCCTCCAGAGAACGCCTTCCTGTGGGGGCCAATCTGTGTGTGTGTGTGTGTGTGTGTGTGTGTGTGTGTGTTTGTGTGTGCTTGTGTTGATGTTACTGTGTCTGAGTGTGTGTGTGTGTGGGTTGATGTAAGTGTGGGTGCGTGTGTGTGGGTGTTGTGCAAATGATTGTGTGTGGGAGTGTGCTATCTGCCATGCTGTTCGAAGTAGCTCTTAAATCAATGTGTTGACGTATTGAGCACTTGCATATCATGAAGACGCAGGAAACGAGGTATCCTGCTGACCAGAGGCTACTGAGCCAACTGGGGTCAAAGGTTAGCTGTTATGGTGATGGAAGACTCGTGATGTATGGCGACACTCTCTCTGCCTCTTTACGAGGACAGGAAGTCACTTTAGCACCATGACAAGGCAGACGAGACCACCCTGCAGGAGAAAAAGGAAACAGTAGCAAACTAGTCCTGTTGGAGGCAAGAGGTTTAATTGTGTATGGCTGTTTGTATTGTTGACTTTAAGATACAGATGAGCTAAACTGAGCTAAACTGAACTAAAAACTAAACTGACCTAAACTGAACTAAAAACTAAACTGAACTAAACTGAACTGAACTGAAATATAAATGATTCTGCTATTTTTTTTTTGATTCCATCCTGGATTTAAATAAATGTTAGACTAGTTAAAATAAATGTAACCTTTGTAAAACTCTCGGCAATGTTCATGGAGAAAGCTTTACCGAGTTATAGAATACAAATTACTATTACAACCTTGGGATATCATTTAGTCAGAATAAGATTTCTTTATTTGTGTATTAACTTCATATGCAGAGAAAATATACATTTCAAGATTCAAGCTTCATCAAGATGCTAAAGAATGACAGAAGGCCAACCAGCCAGGGAGTCAGCTGGACCTCAGTCACATGACCTCCACCACCACCG
>OMKQ01096810.1:0-10640 GCA_900302335.1 Phycis phycis
TAATTGTCATCGGACTGCAACACAATAAATACAATTGACACACTCACACACACACACACTCACACACACACACACACACACACACACACACACACACACACACACACACACACACACACACACACACACACACACACACACTCACACACACACACTCACACACACACATCACTGCCTTGGAGCAGTGCTGCTCTGTGGTCACAGTGCTGTTTATTGCAGTGCGCGGGCTAAGGGTTGCTTAGCGTAGCCGGCAGGCTAAGCGTAGCGGCCGGGCCGGCCGGGGCTGTGCTGCTGGCTCTCCATCGACGTCAGAGTCGGAGCCGTGGGTCCGCCGGGTCCCAGACCCAGGGCTCTGCAGCCTCCCCCCGTACCCACCGTCTCTCAGGAGGTCAGAGGGCACGGAGACCCCCGACGCGGCTCCTTTAGAAAAGCACCACAACAAAGCTAGCGCGCGGCCTAGCTAGCGCTAGCACTCTGTTGATCTGTGAATGGAAGTCTTCACGCCACCGGTGGCTCAGTCTTTGTGGAAGCAGCGTCAATATTTCCTCTGTTGAGAGCCGCCTGAAGAAAGGTGTTTACCGGAGCTGCTGATTGCCAGCTCCGCGCTCTTTTCATCCCTTCCCTTTCGCTAACAGCAGCTTTCAGTCAATGCCGGTTCCTCCGCGGCTCTGTCCTGCGTCGCTCAGATTGCCTTTTCAATTATTTCTGGCAGAGGGGAGGCAGCCGGAGTTTCCCCCGCCACGGCCCAGAATGCTCAGCGGGGCCACCTGTAATCAAACCTCCAGATGAGAAGCACTTGTCAAGGTCGGCCGCAACCCGTTATTAATTTATCCGCGGGAAAACGGCGTGCTGGGCCCCTCGCCCGGCGCCGCCCCGTGGAACGGCTCTGTCTCCGGCCGCCGCGAGGCCCGGGGTCTCGCTGTCGCCGCCGTGGGCTAATTGGATGTTTGCCCCCCCCGGGGGCTTTTTAAATGAGCGCGGTGGATGCTGGTTCTCTTCTGGAGGGAAGCCGTTAATGGGCAGCCCTCAGGACACGTCCCGGGGCGGCCGGAGTGTTGGCTTTTTACTCAAATAGTTTTGGTTGGCTGTTGATGTTACTGAACGGCCCCACAACTGTCTGCTCCCAGACGTGTAATGACGTGTTTACCCATAAGTACGTCTGTCCATCTGTCCTTCCCTTGTCTCTCCATCCATCTATCTACTATCTGTCTGTCCATCGACCAAACCCCTCAGACTGGACGAGCATCTGTCTGTCCAGACATCCCTCCTCCAGAATCTGCCCGCATCATTCTGACTGTCCAAAATAAATATTCTTCATCTGCCTGTCCGCCTGTCCCCTCCTCTCTGTGTCTGACCTCTACATCCCTCCATCTCAGATCACTCACCCCTCCCTCTCCAAACCTGCTCATCCCGGGTGGACGGGAGGCGGGGGGCTGTGCCACTCTCTCCCAGGGGGGCAGCCTGTGAATGGGACACTAATCACAGGGTGACACTCCACACCTCCAGGTTTAAGGCTTCATTACCCTCCACAATTGGCCTTTCATTTCGGGTTTGCTGGAGCAATCTGGCGCCCCTCGCCAGCACACCTGGTGTGGCCTCGCGCAGAACAACATGCTAGCGGCTCAGGCGGCGGGCGCCGTCTCTCGTGGGCTCTCCATAACAGCACCCCCAAAGCAGAAAATGGAGACGTCGTGCGCCAATCGCGGGGTTCCCTGCGGGCCCCCCTGCCGGGTGCAGGTGGCGCCTCTGAATCCACAGAGCATGGGCAGTGTGAGGGTCGTGTTGAGCCTCCCCCTCTGCTACGTTCACCGAACTGAAAGTGACATCCAGGGTTGGGTCGTGATAGTCCTGTTTAACCCGCGTGACATTAACAGCGCCAGGGTTAGGGGTTCCACTCCCACTGGGACCACCCGCGATGATGAAGTCAAATTGATAGAAAGTGTTCGATAAAATTGTCCCCCGAATGTCACGTATGACAGAGAAACGTGGAAGGTTCCTGTGGTCGCCACGGCTGGGCTGTGGTGTTCAGGACTTTAAAGCTGTCATGTGGACTGCGGGCATCATGATACCATACACCTGGTACCATACACCTGGTACCATACACCTGGTACCATACAGCGCCTGTACTGCTCCGGGGTCATCCCAGACCTCCTAACAGGATCTGGTCCAGGACCCCCCACAGGGTTTCACAAACATTGCAGAGAAAACTCCTTTTCACACTTGGACTGCGAGGCATCCTCCAGCTTCACGAGGGACCTCTCAGCAGAATCAAAGCACAGATGACTTCATTTTTAACTCACAGGCAAACTGCCTTTTTTATGAGCCTCTTTGTATCGGAAGGCTTTTAGTTCTGGGTCTGTGTGTGCTTCTCTGCTGACTGCAAGCCTTTTGGTCGCGGTTCCTCTCTCTATTTAGAGCAAATTAAAACACTCGCTACACAATATCTCCTGCCGTTAATGAACTACTGACTGTCTGTTTCAATCTAGTTTCAGCTTTATGGGAGTCAAATCATCAACTTTGTCTTTTAACAATATAATTACAACCCTTTCTTTTCCAGATGCACTTTGGCTTGATTTGGTTTGTTATTCAACCGGTGGGAACATTTTAATGGCATCTTTTTTCACACCGTAGCAATTATGCAAAAATCCAATAAATTCCGTGTCCCGGCACGGGATCACAGCTGAAAGACATTCCTGCGCCTCCCCCAAACTAATAAGGCAGCTACAACTGTGCTTTATTGAAACAATTGCAAATATATTCACCTATAACTAATTTATAATAAATGCATTAGGCATTGTCTAGTCAGTTCTAGCCTCACACAGCCGGACCACGTTGCTCATGGGCTGTGGAAGGCAGAGATGGTTGTGTGGCGTCGTCAGTCCACTGCACCCTGCAGCCCATTGGACGACCCTCGGCCAATCGGGTCCCTCGATCCGGTGGCGTCAAGTCCGTTAGCGCTAGCGTCTTCATCGGGGTTGTGTTGAACTAAAACTAATTCCAGAGCAGCGTACAAATGATTACATTCACTAAAAATAAAATAAAAAATTAAAAATTAAAAATAAACCTCCAAAATGGCCCCTCGCCCTCCTTCATCCTCACTTAAAGGGCACCTGTCTTACCACAGCGCGTGTGTATATACCAGGTATATCAGGAGTATCCCACACCTGGTCGGACACACACGTGTGATGGTAGGGCAGATTTTTAAATGTCTTTTAATGGCTCGTCGCATCACACCTGGTGGTGAAACACGTTTAAGTGTTACGTTAAGTTTACGTGTGTAAAGACCTGACTGAAATCCATCAGTAAGAAGTGCTGTGAAGTGCACTCCTCTCAGTGAACACAGGTATTATACGATATTATACATACAGAATATAGTTTTTAGCCTCAATACATTAGGTGCTGATCAATCCCTTTAAAGGCAGGCGGTTTAATTCTCAGGCAGATTAAAGCCCGTTCTGCTTGTTAAATCCACCTTAATGATCCCACTGCGCTGCTAACCGACAGTACACTCTGTTTTTGATAAAGTGGGGGGAGAATAAAACCCAACCTTTAAGTCGGCACTTAATTAATCTTATTAAATCAATGGCAGTTGTACTATTGAATGATTCACCTAGATGAGGGGCCAATGTAAACACTAGCTTGTTTTGTTCATCGATTACCGTTCGGACCCTCCAGCCGAAGCCCGGCCCCGCGCAAATCAGCCATTTTGTTTGCTTTAGCTCGTGTGAAGTCAAGACCGCTGTTTGTATGTAATGAGATCAGCCATTTTGTTTCGCTATAGCTAGTTTGAGGACCAGGCTACTGTTTGTATGTAATGAGATCAGCCATTTTGTTTCACTATAGCTAGTTTGAGGACCAGGCTACTGTTTGTATGAAATAAGATCAGCCATTTTGTTTCACTATAGCTGGTTTGAGGACCAGGCTACTGTTTGTATGAAATAAGATCAGCCATTTTGTTTCGCTATAGCTAGTTTGAGGACCAGGCTACTGTTTGTATGTAATAAGATAAGCCATTTTGTTAGCTTTGCGTAGCCTGAAGCCGAGGTTGTTTGTAATGAGACAAGAAAATACGATGTGTGTGGCTATTAAGCAGCTTCACAGAACTATACTGGTACCAAAGTCTGCCTGCGCCGTGAGCACTTTCCTTTAATCACAATCATTTAGATGTTTAACAAGATTCAAAAGTAGGGCTTTGTGTTCACTTCGGCAGGAGGGGAAATCTTTGTGATTCAGATGAAATTAGAGTGGGAATAAAAGGCGGAATGAGAGCTCTTTCCACATAAAGGTAATAATAAGAAATAACAGAGAGCATAGATTTTCACCTCGGGACAGGAGTTGAGATGAGATGGAATTCAGTGTAACATGAAATATGAAATCCACATTGGCAGACATGTATGTTTCCAGAGTGTGGACTGCTCTGTTGGATTCCTCTTGTTTTTTAACCGTTTTGGTGTCCAGATAAATGACAGAGCGGTGCAACAAAGGCTGTGATGTGAGAGGTGCGTGTCTTACCTGTTATTCTGGGACCTGGAGGTTCCTCACCACGTGAGGAATGAAGGCTGCACACCAGACGGGAATCCAGGAGGAGTTTTGAGTTAATTTAAAAAATAAGAAGGGCTTGTCTGGCTTTGACTCAGTGACCCCTTTATCTCCTCCCAGCCCCTCACTGAACATCAGCACATATAACACAGAAGACACAGAAGATATAGAAGATACAGACGATATAGAAGATACAGAGGATACAGAAGATACAGAAGATACAGAAGACACAGAAGATACAGAAGATATAGAAGATACAGAGGATACAGAAGATACAGAGGATACAGAAGACACAGAAGATATAGAAGATACAGAAGATACAGAATCTCATCTGGCCTGGGAACGCCTCGGGGTCCCCCAGGAGGAGCTGGAAAGCGTTGCTGGTGAGAAGGACATCTGGAGTTCCTTGCTCAGCCTGCTGCCACCGAGACCCGGCCCCGGATAAGCGGTCTTTTTAACAACAACGATGATGATGATGAGAAGATACAGAAGATATAGAAGATACAGAAGATACAGCAGATACAGAGGATACAGAAGATACAGAAGATACAGAAGAGAGATGAGGAAGGGCCAACCGGAAAGAAGAACCAGGAATGAAAAAAGGTGTATGTAAAAAAAAAGAAAATCGCTGTTATTGTAATTTATTGGATTTCATTTCCTTGCCAAAAGGTTGTCTAAGTGGATTCATTTATGCTGTTTTTCCACTTATTCTTTGGTGAAAATGTTTAGCCTCCTTTCCCTGGAAGTAAGCAAACATGGCAGCGTGCAACTAGTGTTCAATTCAATTTGCCAACGGAAGGCTATCATTGTCCAATAAATCAGCTAAATGTGGCATCCAGGAAACACATCTGGTGAATGGAGCATCCAGAAATGTGTGCAAAATGATAAGTGGCTGAGGTTATATACATTAGGGGGGGCTGTGCTCTCTAGTGCTCTGTTTATTTACGTTACCGTGGAGCAAGAGAGTGGGAGGCATGCCTTCCTCTCATTGGACATTGACTGGTGACATCACACCTGGGCGGGCCCTTGTGACGGCTGTGAAGTAGGAGCCCTTTAAACAGCAACAGACTCCTCCCCTTCCTCGAAAACAAGCACGTTTTTTGCAGCACATCTCTTGCTTGGTGTCCCCCCCCCCCTCTCTTTCCATGAGTGATATTGATTAGTGGGGGAGGTGCTGCGGTACCCTTAGTATCAGTTCCAATCAAAGCCTGAGCAATCGATGTGCATCACTCTGGCCTCCAGTTTTACTTGAGAAACACAACGTACTCACAAGGCGTTCCTGTCTTGTCTCTGAACACAACCGATGACTCCACCGGCTGTTTCATACAACCGTGTCTCACCCACGTACTGTCAGTGGATCAGGGTTATCTGAAATCCGGTGTAATTTGCATCACATCCCCCGTCACCTCCTCATGTGAGGCGGTGCTGGTGTAGAGAGAGTCTAATAAAGAAATCAACTGTGCGCTCATTAAGACCGGCTTAATAAGGGAGTTCCAGCGGTGATTGAGGTCATTGCTCCTCATCATCCTCTTCCTCTAAACGCTGGACAGCACCTGCGTCTCGCAGCTCCCTGCTGAGGTCTTCATCTGCTGCCGGGCGTCTCCACATCTGTTGAGAGGATTATCAATATGATCATTACCTTCTGCGGCTTCCTGGGGAGCGGCTGCTCGCTGGAATGAAACCGGGAAGCAACTTTACTTTCACTTTCACTTTCCAATCGCTTTCCAAGGCCACCGGGTGTCACTCCCTTAGCGAGCACAGCAGGCGGCCACGACCGCTGACTCCTGAGTAATTCCTCAGTTAAAGCTTACACATACTTTTCTGTGCTCAGCGCGCTACCCTATTTACAAGCGGGTCACTTGGCGTAAAGGAACAAGAAAAGGGATCTCCAGCTAAACTGCCCTGACTTGGAACCAGAACAACACTGCCTCACTGCCACTGTGTCCTCAAATGCCAAGGAACCTGCTTGTGTGGTGCAAATAACAGAAACAGTGTGGCCCCCCACGGACACAAACCCATACCATTGATAACTCTGGGGTACCTGAACTCCATAAGTCTGGGGTACCTGAACTCCATAAGTCTGGGGTACCCGAGTGCCTCGACGCAGAGACGACCGAGTGAATCATCTTTTCTGAGAATGTTTCCATAAACAGCGGCGGTCTGCCAGGGTGGGTCTGGACGTGACGAACCCCCCAACCCGCCGCGTTCCAGCCCACCTCTCCGAGGCCTCGTCACGGGAGGAGCGCCTTCGCTTTGGGAGGAAGTGATGAGCGAGCGTTTCCTCCTCATTATATTCCCACAGCCAGACATCGCTTGTCACGTCGGCTGCGAGATGTCAGAAATAAACCCCAGCCTCCCGCTGCAGACTGCGGAGTCGGGGGGGGGGCGACGCGGTAGCCAGGCGTCTCCGCGGCGGTGTTTTGGCGGGCGGGCTCCTCGGCCCACACGGGCTTCCTCTTCCTGTCTCTGACAGCAGCGCCGTGCGCTCGCAGCCTCCCCGCAGCTTGTTTGGAAACACAAAGAAATAAACACGGTGGACCTCTGACCCCAGACGACAGCCGCGGAGGCCAGGGTTCCGAGCGCGTCGCGGCACTGACGCCCCGTCCTCCGCTCTGGCGCTGGCCTTATCTCTGTGTCCTCCTGCCGCGGTTCAGGTGGAGGTATCAGAGTAACGGGGACAGGGAGAGTGCCTGCACCGGGCCCCTTGACAGAAGTGAAATTTTAATTAGCATAGCTAGCTGTTGGGGTCACCGACAGTGACGTCCATCCCGAGACTGTTCAATACTTAATTAAATGGCTCTTGCTTTACACCTGTGTTCACCTCGCAGCACAGTTCCCACTGACACCTTTTCTCCGGTGTCCCGATTAATCAACGCGGGAGACTTAATGAGAAACAACTGCCAGCGCTAAACCCAGGGACGCTAATTCCCCAACGGCTCCCTCGCGCCTCGGAGTCTCCTCGGGGACGCGGCGCGTCCAACGGCGCCCTGCTCAGACGCTCTGCGGAGGACAGGATTTGAATGGTTGCCATTTTGAGGAGATGAAAAAGAACACTCAGTGGACTGCCGCAAACAAAATTGATTCCTACAGTTTTCCCGAACATAATGGAGTCCAAAGCCCCGGAATGTTGACTAAGTACTTTCGCTTAAGCGAGTGTACAGCTTTGATTTATGATAGAGCGACTTGGGCCAAAAGTATAATTTACATTCAATTTACATCGCGGGGAGTTGGCCCAAAAAACTCTTTCTAAAAGGAAAAGGAGAAATGAAAGTCTCCTGAGAGCCCTTTTGGAGAGAGGCCTAACAAGTTTGTTTTGATCGGAGGAGGTCAGGGGTCAAAATGAGAACCTTTATGTAAGTGGACGACCTCCCACCCTGCCGTGATTCATCTCAGCTCGGCTTCTCTCTGGGATTTAGTGACGTGAGGGCCACCAAACAACAAGCAGGTGGAGCCTTTGAAGATGCACGTCTAGACATCTGAGTGTGTTGTGTTGTGTGTCCCCCTCTCTCTCTCTCCATCCCTCTCTCTCTCTCTCTCTCTCTCTCTCTCTCTCTCTCTCTCTCTGTTCGGTGTTTGATCACAGCTCTTGTTTGGGGCGTGAGTCCTTCAGTTCCATCTGACTCTCTCTCCTGTCTAACTTGTTAGCATTTAAATTACTTTTCTAATCGGCCGAGTTGATCGTGGAGCAGCAACACTTGAATGGCTTTGTTGTTGTTCCTCTCCTTTTCACTCTCTCCGCTCCTTTTCTCCTCTTTAAAGGGGTCCCTACATTATCTACCCATTTGTGACATCACAAGTGGCAGTGTGCCCGCCTAGATACATGACAGCTAGCTCAACCTACCAGACTCCATGTTGTCTCCAGAGGGTAGCTCTGAGTATCCGGTTATAACGAGCTGGAACTCCTAATTCACCCTGGATTAAGGAACTAGCATAGATACTCTGGTGTTCTGTCTGGACCGGGCTGCAGGCTCAGTTAGCAGCCTGGTACTCTGGTGTTCTGTCTGGCCCGGGCTGCAGGCTCTTGTGAGTTCATGAAGCGAGGAGTTGCAGGAGTTTTGCTCGCCGCCTACGTGGACAAAATAATGAGCAATCACTTCTAAAAAACCACTTGGAACGAACCATGACCAATATCCAGGATTGCTCTGTTATTTGTAATCTGTGTGTGTGTGTGTGTGTGTGTGTGTGTGTGTGTGTGCGTGCGTGTGTTGTGTGTCCATGCGTGTATGTGTGTGTGTGTGTGAGTGAGTGTGTGTATTTCTGTGTGTGTGGGGTGCTTGTGAATATACTGCGAGGCTGTCTTATCTAGTATGTACACATAGGGACTAGGGCTGGACCCAGGGTTCATATTAAATCTTTAATCTTCTGCAGCAACACACTTAAACCAGGATGTTCCAGACCATAATATCCAGCCCTACTAACCCCCAGCTTAGCCAGAGCAATGCCAATGAAGACATCACACAGTTAGAATTTATAATCAGTGGCAAGACATTTCTGACTGCAACTTGTGTATATGGCACTACACTACAGTGTACTGCTCTACAGTGTACTGCCCTACAGTGTACTGCTCTACAGTGTACTGCCCTACAGTGTACTGCTCTACAGTGCACTACACTAGTGTACTCCCCTACAGTGTACTGCCCTACAGTGTACTTCTCTACAGTACACTACACTACAGTGTACTGCCCTTCAGTGTACTGCCCTACAGTGTACTTCTCTACAGTACACTACACTACAGTGTACTGCCCTTCAGTGTACTGCCCTACAGTGTACTGCTCTACAGTGTACTGCCCTTCAGTGTACTACACTAGTGTACTGCCCTACAGTGTACTGCCCTACAGTGTACTGCCCTACAGTGTGCTGCTCTACAGTGTACTGCTCTACAGTGCACTACACTAGTGTACTGCCCTACAGTGTACTGCCCTACAGTGTACTGCTCTACAGTGCACTACACTACAGTGTACTGCCCTACAGTGTGCTGCTCTACAATGTACTACACTACAGTGTACTGCCCTACAGTGTACTGCCCTACAGTGTACTGTATATACAGGTATACTGTATATGAATATACATATTTCTGAACCACAGATACTCAGGAAGACATTTCCTTTTGAGTAGAAGCGTTGTGATCCATGTTGTCTGAAACCTCTGTCCTCCCTCTCTCCCCCTCTCTCTCCCTCTCTCCTCCTCTCCCTCTCCCTCTCCCTCTCTCTCCCCCTCTCTCCCTCTCTCCTCCTCTCCCTCTCCCTCTCCCTCTCTCCCACGCCCTCGTCCTGGAACAGTTAGCGTCGTCTTGTTCTTAGCAGGTGCTAATGGTGCTAACTGGAGGAGCACAAACAGCCCTGCTGCACACTGCCCATCTGGGGGAGGAGGGGGGAGGAGGGGAGGAAACATGGACGAGTCCCCAGTGACTCAGTCTCAGCGTGTTGGCGGCGGCGTGCTCCCCGGGCGGCGCCGAGAACCCCCAAAGAACACGATGAGGAGGGGAGCTACGAAAGACCACCTCGTTTCCACGACAGGCGTGCGGCGTGCGGCCGAGGGGCAAGGCGACCAGCGAGGTGACGGGACTGTTCATCACCGTGATGGACACGGCACACAAGACTTACCCCAGACTTACACATCAAGACGGCCGCCACCGCCGCCTCACTGGGAACAAGGAGCTGTTCCATCTGCAGGGCGAGGTGTTGGGCCATGACATCACCAGGGGGTCTGCTACCTGTTACCACTACCCCCCAACACTGAAGAGCTGCCAACAGTCACAGCCCCTCCCTGCTCTCTGTCTCTCTCTGTCTCTCTCTCCCTCTCTCTCTCTCTCTCTCTCTCTCTCTCTCCCTCTCTCTCTCTCTCTCTGTCTCTCTCTGTCTCTCTCTCCCTCTCTCTCTCTCTCTCTCTCTCTCTCTGTCTCTCTGTCTGTGTGTGTGTGTGTGTGTCTCTCTCTCTCCCTCTCTCACCCTCTCTCTCTCTCTCTCTCTCTCTCTCTCTCTCTCTCTCTCTCTCTGTGTGTGTGTGTGTGTGTGTGTGTGTGTGTGTGTGTGTGTGTCTCTGTCTCTCTCTCTGTCTCTCTCTCTCTCTCCCTCTCTCTCTCTCCCTCCCTCTCTCTCTCT
>OMKQ01096993.1:0-11289 GCA_900302335.1 Phycis phycis
GGGGTTAGACAGTACAGAGACAGGTCATTAAGGAGCAGGTAGGGGTTAGACAGTACAGAGACAGGTCATTAAGGGTACAGAGACAGGTCATTAAGGAGCAGGTAGGGGTTAGACAGTACAGAGACAGGTCATTAAGGAGCAGGTAGGGGTTAGACAGTACAGAGACAGGTCATTAAGGAGCAGGTAGGGGTTAGACAGTACAGAGACAGGTCATTAAGGAGCAGGTAGGGGTTAGACAGTACAGATACAGGTCATTAAGGAGCAGGTAGGGGTTAGACAGTACAGAGACAGGTCATTAAGGAGCAGGTAGGGGTTAGACAGTACAGACAGGTCCTTAAGGAGCAGGTAGGGGTTAGACAGTACAGAGACAGGTCATTAAGGAGCAGGTAGGTGTTAGACAGTACAGAGACAGGTCATTAAGGAGCAGGTAGGGTTAGACAGTACAGAGACAGGTCATCAAGGAGCAGGTAGGGGTTAGACAGTACAGACAGAGACACTGAGAATCAAACCCACAACCTTTCAGCTGGGAGTCAACCCCCTAACCACAATACTAACCAGACCCCAGGACCAGAGCATCTCCTGGATGACCCCTGAGCAGCCACAGCACTGACAGAAACTATGCAGTCTGTTCACAGTACAGTATGAAGGGGACGAGGAGTAGAGATGATTGACCCCTGGAACACAACTTCCAGTCAGATCAGCTGAGGTAGAGAGTTAGTTGGTAGTGAGTTAGTTAGGGCTACAGGGCTGGTCTTCTGGGTGTTGAGAGACGTGGAGCATAACCAGATCACGTTCACACGCCAGGATAATGACATGCACAGATCCCACATGAGGAGTTACATCACCCGGTCCGGCCCAGCGGTGTGATGTGACCAGGTGTCCGGAAAGACACGGGTTTGATGGGGGGGGGCGTAGTTCTTGTGGTTTACGTCCTGTGGGGGGTGAGACTGATGTCCCCAGACCCTCGTCTCTGGCCTGGATTCTTTATTTATCCTCATATTAGCAGAGAGCCTGCCCTCAATTCACTACTGCTTCAATAAATGTGTCAGTTAGCCTGCTGGATGTCACCAAGAATAGATGACCTTCTTAACATTTCTCTGTCTTGAGAGGGGGTGTCTTTCCTTCTCTCCATCTCTACCTTCCCTCTCTACCTCTTTCTCTTGACTCCAGGCCTTTGCAACAGACAACCAGGAGTCCTAGGGAGCAAAAGGTGCAGATGTTGAAATCACATGGTCAGGAAAAAGGTGTGTTTCCCCTACGGAAACCACAGTTAAAGTTGGGCTGCCTTGCTCAACGACTCCCAAGCCCACAGCTGGGAGGAGCAGAAGATTGAACCCGCAACCTTCTGGGTGTCAACCTACATCCTGATCTACCATTGAGGAAGAATCCTCCGTGGTGCATTCATGCACATCACTGCAAAGAGTTTTATGTGATCTGGAAATTGGCTTCTACCCTTTTGATGTATGTGTTGTGACAGTAGTGATCATATGGACTTGTTCTCTGTTGGAGCTAAGGTGAGCCTCCAGATACAGTGCTGTCATAGTCAGACCATTTCCATCATTCCAGTTTGTACCTGAGAGCCTCCTGTCAGACACGTCATCACCATGTTATGAACGTCTGAAAGACTGCATCTGTTGAGAGCACAGATGCTGAGGTGAAGGTTTGCTATCGGCCAATTAGAGGAAAACATGTTTTGTTTTTCCACAAGGGAGCCTGGTCTGAGCCTATCACCTCGCCACACCCAGGGTGACCTCATCAGGAAGGCCTCTGATAGGCTGGTAGGGCCCTGGGGACACAGAAACTCCTGTAGCCTCTGTGAGGGTGGCGGCAGGAAGCTGAGGCCAACAGGCTATAAAAGAGTTTAGAACGGATGGGGAGGGCTGTGGGTTAAAAAATGATAAAAATAAATGGAAACTTCAAGAAACAGAAACACAACAAAATAGGTGAGAAGTTATTGCCAGTAACAGTAACATTGGCCCTTTTAGAAACATGTAGTTATGCCCAATGTCCATGTAAATGTGATATAATAACATCATTGTTCTCCTAATTCAAGTAAAATGCGGTTGAACAACAAACAGAGCAGCTTAGAGATTTGGTAAGCAAACAAAGACAGCATTAAGTAACAGTAAAGAAATCAAAGTCTCTGGATCTGTGTGGAGGTGACAGAGTGGGCTCTGGATTCTTCTGGACCAGAACCCACACAGGGTTAGATGCAGGAATGTGTCGCTGCTGTCCTTTCAGAGGAATGCAGCCCCCATTGTTCCCCAAAACTAAAACAAGAAGACCAAACACCCACTGCTGGGTTTTGTCCTGCTCACTTCCTTTGTGGTGGTCTGTTCTCAGGGGATTCAAACTCACAAGCCTTCCTCACAACAAGAAAATCTGTCTTGGCTCAAACAGGAGTGATATTTCAATAAGACGATCCAACGTAACTTGGGCCAAATCCTCCCACTGGGGCGGGAAGGCCAGCTTCCAGTTTTCTCTTTCAGTAACTAGGAAAAATATTTTCTAATAATCCTTTACCCTCCCAAGAGAACACCCCCGGGAGACACCCGTGCTGTTACGATCTCCACCTCCTTCCAAGAACCTCCTCAGATAACTACTCCCCTCAGAAAGGACCTGTCCACCGAGCCGAAACAGACACAATACTGCCAGGATAAATACAATCCTACAAAAGAGAAGAAATATCTAGAATGCTTCATCCCTGGGTGTTAGGTTACCCCGGCAGACAAATCAAGCACCTCCCGGCAGGAGGCCCGGGGTTCAAGAACCTCAGCTTCCCTCTCGGCCGCCCCCGGGAGGAGGAAGGAGATCTGGAGCCAGAGTGGTCTCCGAGAGGTCTCCGAGAGGCTTCGTGTCCCACCGGGCAGAGAGAGGCTGGCTCCGACCGGAACCTGGGCAGCTGGTACTGGAAAGGCCCCTGAGCCCCACCGTGACCGGCTTGTTAGAGAAAGTGACAGCTGGCTGGAAGAGTCTTATTAAAAGATTCTAGAGATGGTTATGTTACTGAGCTATCACTATACTAGTTACTATAACTACACTAGAGTGAGTGGAAACAGCACAGCCAAGGGTGAGTGTACATCAAGGAGTGCCCCCCAGTGGAGTGCTTCTGGGGGACTTGTGGGGGAACTCTTGACCATATGGCCTGCAAGCAGAGGAGACAGAGGACTGCATGGATGCTCAGAGCAGAATCTCCAAGCTGATATGCAGTCTTCGAAGAGACAGCAACAATAACAATGGTTTTCCTCAGAGTTGTGAAACCTGAAACAGCTGCTTTATGTCCAACAAACCCAAAACCAAACCTTACTCCACCTTTCACTGTCTATAGGCCCTGAACCAAACCTTACTCCACCTTTCACTGTCTATAGGCCTAATCCTGAGCCCAGGGCAGGGCTTCATGGGAATGAATGGGTTCCAGAGATAAACGCTGCTCCAATGTTTACATCCAGCTGCACCGGGGTGGCCGGTGGCGGGGATTCCTTCTTGGATCGGGCTGGTTCAGAGGGAGGTCAGGCCTTGTGTCTGTCCTCCATCATTCATCCAGAGCTTTTCATGAGCCGTCTCCACCAGTAGCAGCACCCCAGGTCTCCCTGAGCAGCCCCCAGCCTCACAGCAGGCAGGGGGCCCCATGGTCCCAGCAGACCTTGGCCTCTGCATGCGGTTCTTCTGGATGATACGGGTCTTGTGTGTTGACATTCGCGGCAGGTTGATTGGTGTGTGTGTGGTCATACATCCCATTGTGTGTCAGTAATGGTGTCCAATGTATGATGTCACCATGGGAACAGCCATTCAAAGAGACCAGGGATGCTGAAGTACTCCTGTCTCTGCAGAAGCAGAGACCACATGCTGGCAAACCATTTTTCATTTAATCTCGACTTCGGTGGTCTTCAGTGGACTTCATTCACTGCTCTGAAACTCATCTAAATGTTCTTCACTCAACCGTCGAAATAGACTGCTGTAATACAGCTCTGGTGATGGGTAAGCTTTCATAGAAAATATTCACTGTTTGTCCCTCCTCACGTGCGGAAGTGTTCTTCAACATACTGACTCGTAGGAAAACAGGAGCAGGATTCCTGAATCACTTCCGTCAAAACTAAATGTCAGTTTGTAACACACGAAGGTCACAATGAAAACACCATATAATAGAAACTCTGGCCTACAGAACTACAGGCCCCTAGAGCCGGTCCAGAGAACAACTGTGCCCGAACCGGCCCAATGTGTCCACTGCTGTCCACACCAACTCTATCCCTGATGTACTCTCAGGTGGTACTCGAAACCTGTTGAATCACAAGAGACAAAACAACACACAAATATGAACCGCAATGGACTCCTTGTTCATTATTGTGCATGAAATCAGATTATCAGATTAGTGAATAATTGTCTATCAGATTATACAATTATTCACTGCCCTGCTCATTCATCGAGACCTACGTTTGAACCATACAGAATGTTAGTGTGAACGTTAGCGTTCCAGAACTCCGATCACTGAGAATTAACTCGAGTTCTGTTCAGAGGCCTGTGTGGTTCTCAGACATAAACAGACAGGGCAGAACGAGATCCAGACCGCCACAAAACAAGAGTAACAGTAAAACAAGGGTGCGCTGTTGCCAAGTGCAATCCATCTAATTAATGAACTGGTTAGTAGTCCGACGATTCAGAATTCTGAAAGAAAATGGTCAGAGTTCAGAAAATGTTGAGAACAAATCAGGATCATGCATAGACAGAATGTCTGTATTTATACATGAACGTTGCTCACTGTTATATGCATGGGAAACATGACAATCCCACCCATAAGCAGTGTGTTAATGTGGGTGGAAGTGCGAGGACTTTGAGGAGGTAACAAACCTTTTGAATGACTGTTACTAATGTCAACATCCTCTGACTGGAGGGCAGAATGTGATCTTTGATGACTCCCGTTGTTATGATGGATTGATTATGGAGCCCACATTTCAAACAGTCCAACCTAATGAGAACATCTTGCTTCTCAAAAGATCTCCACATGTTCCCAATAGAGCAGTAAGCGGAATAAACCAAAATTTGCCTTTTTCCTTATAAAAGCCAAGTACAAAAAACAGCCACTCTAAAAGCATGTTTGGTACAAAAACTGAGATAAAGATAACTAAAAGTAATGAGCATGTCAGGTTGGAGTTTGGCACCACGCTACTCCAGATCTTTCTTCCTAGTTTCTGGATCTGAGGGACCTCCAGGGGAGACACGGGGGCGTGGTTTACTGATCATTACTTCAGCTGATCCAGAGCTGGTGGAGCAGATCAATGGATCAGCAGCCAGCAGGACCAGCCGTCGCATCGACCCAGCTGTGCTACAAACCCTACAAATGCCAGAGGTCAACGTCCAGGGGACGGCTCGACATACTTTTGATGTTATGAACTGTTATATTATCGTATAGACCAATAGGATGGATCCATAGGAACGCTGTGTGTGTGTGGGAACTGTTATGTAATGGATTACTCATGTGGCACTCCTACTCAGCACCAGAAGCTCACTTATTAGTCACATCTTAGCATCTGATGGAGACTTAATGAACCACTGGTCAAACTAACAGCAGATAGCAAAAACATGCTATAGCTATTTTAGCTATAGCATGTTTTCACTATGAGATCTGCTGCAGCTAACATGCTAATAGCTGGCAGATTTTATAATGAATACGCTACAGCTAACCTACTCATAGGTAACAGATCTTACACGTGCTGCGGCTAACATATACTCATAGCTAGCAGACCCTGTAGCAAACATATGCTAAAGCTAAGAGGATGGATGGTGGTTTTACAGCAGGTGTGCAGGTGTATTCTGGGTAAAGGGATTTCAGGTGATCCAGGTGAAAACACACCTGCATCTGGATGCACAGTAATTCAGATTCTGGGAATCTGATGTCAACTCAATAACAGGAGACACTGAGCGAGGACAGAACGTACTGGTCTGTCATCGACAGGAGGGGTTTCACGGTGACAGCGCAAAAGTTTCCTCTCAAGAGAGACGCACCAAGAAACCAGACAGACAGACAGCGTGCGAGACAGAGACCACCTAGGGTGCCAGCAGGTGGCCTGGCAACACACACACTTGAACACAGCCGCAACGACTCGTAACTTAATATTTGTTAATATTTTGATAACCTTGGCATCCGAACCCTGGGGATCTTGAGGTGTGACAGAAAGCTTCTTGTATAGATCACTTCCTCCTGCTCTGGGGCTGCTGTGTCTGGTTGAGGCCTTTCAGGAGAAATAATAATCTTAGTGTCTCTGCATCACATCTAATAGTGTTTCATTCACCTGTATGAAAACTCTTTCGAACATGATGTGCAACATGGGACTCAGAGAGATCCTTTATCACTGGTTAAATCCCAGCCTTTACTTGTCTATGAATGACTTCACTAAGTAATGAACATGATTTGTCTGAAACGTTCTGTATCACACGAGCCATCTTTTCCACTAAGCATGCCAAAACTAAAGACCACAACCACTTGTGAAAACCTTTTCTCCACCAAGGTCTCATCACTGTAGTCTACTAAAACAACAAGACCTTCTGTGATCACGCTGGCTCTTGTCTCTTCCAACCCCTTCTCATCACGCCTGTCTTTAGTCCTGTGAATCTATCTTCATCCTCAAACATCCTCACTACCTTCTGGCTAACAGAAGACGAGGAGCTCCTATGGAAGCATGAGGAGCACACATTCTCCCTGGAGTACAGTCCAGTCCTGAACCCTCGCCTCAGAGGAGTGGCACTGTTCCAGGTCACCTGTAATGCCAAGATCAGAGGAGTGGGACTGTTCCAGGTCATCTGGGGGAATTTGATTGTCTCAATGTTTCTAGAGACTATTCCAACAGTTTTACAGTCCTTTGGAAGATGTATTTAACAGTTGTGCCGCTGATTTGACTGAATAGAAAGTTCACAGAGTTGGTAAATTCCTGAACTCATGTAAAGTTGGAAACACAGTAGCCAGGACGTAGTTTTCGTAGGAAATAACAAATAATTTGGAGCAAGCCGAACACAAAGGCACATTGTACACAACAGGGAACTAAGATCTGACAAAGATTAGGATTTGAAGTTCTCTCTGCCAATACAAATATTTGGAATATTTCGGAAAACTTTAAAAGCTCCAGGATTCTACTTCAAAATTTCCTCAAACGATAAACCATGTTTCATCAAAGTTCCCCGGAAGGCCTCTCCTCATGCTACACATACTCAAGAGCTTCAGAGCATTAGCCATGGATATGAGGGCAGGTTGTGAGTATTGCTCATCGGTGAACCTAGAGTGGAGCCCAGAGAGGAACCCAGAGAGGAACCCAGAGAGGAACACAGCTCTCTGCAGGAGGAGCTGTCAACACGTCAGGGAGTGGTCATGATGGAGTGGAGCTGATGGATACATCTGAGAAACATTCCATGGAATTCTTCAAAGTCCTCACAAGCAAGGACTTTGGTTGTGGTACATGGGTGCTATCAAGAGTGAATACAAAAGGAAACCCAACCTATAGATGGACAGACAAATGGACAGCCAGACAGCTTGATGTTCAGGGAGCTAACAGGGCCCTAATGGCTCCAGGGGCCCTATGATAAGACCCTCTGATTAAACACACTGCGGCCCCTGAGCTCAGAGGTGGGGGTCTGTCCATGTCGTCTCCATGATGAGACCATGTTTGTGGTTGAACCTGTCTGTACCTCACCTAGACAGGTGAGGTGTAGACAGGTGATGTCCTTAATGACATGCATCTAAAAAGATTAAAATATTCATTATCACCATTAGTCACTTTGGGTTGAAGTGTCTGCTACATCAATAGCAGTCACACACACACACAGTCTATAATGCTCCTCCATCCATCCCATAACCTCTAGGTCACCATTGGCAACCTCCAGCAGCAGCTCAGCAGGATTAGAGGGGGGGGGGGTTCCAATATCCTGCCTGCTCCCCGCCCCAGGGTAGGGGGGTACCAGCCTGCCTGGCCCTGCTCCTCAACCTCCACCCAGAACCAGCCAGCCTGGCTCTGCTCCTCAACCTCCACCCAGAACCAGGTAGGCAGCCACTCCCCTTCTAGATGCTAAATCTCCCAACACTGAAAACCTTTCTTGTGACTTTCTTCTGTTCTCCTGAGGCATTAGACGGGAAAAGAAAATCCTTGGAAAGATTTATTTCCCGGGAACATCAGAGACAGCTGCAGCACTCCAAAGGTCGGGCCTCCAGTCTGACGCTGGTTGGAAGTTTCATCAGAATCTGTGAGTGATTTGAGGGGTCGTATTGGGGGACCTATCTCCATGCTGGGCTTCACCTTCACCGCAGTAACCAGAGAACTTCTGGAAACTTCTTTGAAAAACAAACTGACCTTTCTCCCTGTCAGTTCATTTTGACTGAAACAGTTTTAGTGATTGACAAGTCTGAGTGGGTGGGCATAACATTCCAATCATTCATTATATTGATTACCCTGACGTGGGCTCCAGTGAGGCCTCTAGCTACCGTTAACCAAACCCTGATGGATCAATAGCTTCAGTCCCTCCTACTTTGTTTCCTTCCACTACTTTAGTGGACTGCAGGTTCATGTTATTACGGAGCAGGTAGGAGTTAGGACATCTTGCTCAAGGACTCCTACAGGTAGGCTGTGCACTGAGGTCCAAGCCCAGGACTTATCAGGTGGGAGTCACCAGGCTATCCCTGGAAATGAGCCATATTAGACCTTGTGGAACCCTGTTTGACTCCAGGTACAAAACCAGGTGCGTACGAAGCAGTCCACCTGTCCATTCAGAAGGCCACGTTCCACCTGAGGGATTCTGTTGTCCAACACGCATCCAGACCAGCCGTGGGTTTGGGTCCCAGCCTGCACCCAGTCCTCCTGGCTGTGCAAACATCTCCTAGTGGCCAACTCTGGTATCGACTTCAGAACCATCACGCTAGCGCCATGGATGTGTCAGAAGAACTTATTCTTGCTCACAAAACATCCTCAAAATTCATCCATGTACCCAACCAGAATGTAAACTGGGTTTACTGGGCCTAGTGTCTGCACAAAGAGGTGCAGATACTAGGCCTGAAATGTCATCATATTGGAAAGATTGACTTCAGAAGCAGGAATATGGATTCCATCAGTATGGACTCCATCAGGACTTCCATGAAACATACTGTATGCTGGCTGTACAGTGCTGTTCCACCAGGGTCCTCATGGTGTGGAGACTGGAGAAATCAGCAGCATGTCAAGCCAAGATAAAATTATCTCTGACAAGCTAGATAAGCTAAGCTAAGCTAAGATAAGATATGGAGCAGTAGAGTGGAAGGTAGGAAGAAATGTGGGTGAAATAGAATAGTATCCAATATCTACAGAGTTATAAATACAATATAAGATGTTGTATATTTATATATATATAATATTTATCAACACAATATACCATAGAAATGTTCACAAACACGCAGCACATGATAAACTAAATCAATTACATTCTCCATTTCTCAGGCCATGTGGCCGGGGACCTCAGGCTCCTGGACCTCTGGAGTAGAGGTGCCGGCTCCTGTCTTGCCCAGGGGTCAGTAGGGATGCCTGGGCCCTTCTTGGCCCTGGGAACCTGGGCTCCTGTCACTCCTTGTTACCAGTGATGGGACCCCCCACTCTCCCTCCTGGGGCCTGAAGCCCAGCCTTTGTGCCTCTCCCCAGGGGGTCTGGGGCTGGGCCAGGGCTGGAGCCATGTCCTCCTGGAGACCAGAGGCTGGTCTCTTTCAGGATATGGAGTTCTAGATGATCAGAGAGGTTTCTAATCTTCTGTAGTGTTTTATTTATTAACCCCAGCATAACCCAATCTGGAGAATTGTTTCAAAGTGCTCCTGTACAGGAACACAGCAAAGTATTACCCAGTAGCATGGGACACTAGCATAGCATCGTAGCATAGCGTAGTGGTAACACATATCATTACAGCATCATAGCAACAGCAGCAGCAGAGCACAGTAAAGCTGCTCTGAATGGATCAGGAAATAAACTCTTGAGGATTATTCTGAAGTTATAACGTTAGCTGAAGACCTGCCCATCACACAGGGCGTGCTGTGAACCCTTTAATAACCAACTAGTCCACACCATCGGCATTTCACATGGCATGATGGACTCAGTGTTTGTTATGACAACAGGACGTCGGCACTACGTTACAGAAGACACGCAGACGACTGGGGAATCACCTGAACCTGGCAGCCCACAGACGGAGGTGTACTTATATAAAATATACATCAAATAACCCTGACTTCCTAATGTAGCACCATGGACATGATGTCACCATATACAGTAGGTCATCATGCAGACCACCAGGTCACCATGTAGACCAGGTCACCATGCAGACCACCAGGTCACCATGCAGACCAGGTCACCATGTAGGTCACCATGTAGACCACCAGGTCACCATGTAGACCACCAGGTCATCATGTAGACCACCAGGTCATCATGCAGACCAGGTCACCATGTAGGTCACCAGGTCACCATGCAGACCACCAGGTCACCATGTAGACCAGGTCACCATGTAGGTCACCATGTAGACCACCAGGTCACCATGCAGACCACCAGGTCACCATGTAGACCACCATGTCATCGTGCAGACCAGGTCACCATGTAGGTCACCATGTAGACCACCAGGTCACCATGCAGACCACCAGGTCACCATGTAGGTCACCAGGTCACCATGCAGACCACCAGGTCACCATGTAGACCACCAGGTCATCATGCAGACCAGGTCATCATGCAGACCAGGTCACCATGTAGGTCACCATGTAGACCACCAGGTCACCATGCAGACCACCAGGTCACCATGCAGATCAGGTCACCATGTAGACCACCAGGTCACCATGCAGACTATCAGGTCACCATGCAGACCAGGTCACCATGTAGACACACACACTGAAATACAAACACATGTACCTTTCCACAGCTATTGACAACCCCCATCATAGCTGGGGGCGACCTCAGCTGAGACACAGAAACTAAGTGTGTGTGAGTGAGAGAGTGAGAGTGTGTGTGAGTGTGTGTGGCTGAGGCCAGAGGTTTGGGGGTGCCAGTCTACAGCTGAGGTAACCTTCCAGAGAATGTCCTGTCTGTCAGTAGAATATTAACACTGCTGTAACATGAACACTTGATGAAGGAACATTCCTCTCTCTCTCTCTCTCTCTCTCTCTCTCTCTCTCTCTCTCTCTCTCTCTCTCTCTCTCTCTCTCTCTCTCTCTGCTCACATTCTGTCGGCTCTACCCTTTTACTCCCTCTATCTCTCTCTCACTCTCTCTCACTCTCTCTCTCTCTGCTCACATTCTGTCTGCTCTACCCT
>OMKQ01097029.1:6457-29470 GCA_900302335.1 Phycis phycis
GGACGCGCCCGCCCTGAGACTGCTCTGCAGCATCACTGGTGAGAGGGGCCGTGCTGGTCGGGCCACACTGCTGGGGTTCAACACTGGGGGGGGGGCTTTCAAGGGGGAAGGGGGACAATCGTTAAAACAAGAAGATGGAAGATCTGCCAGCATTTTGTCAGAAAGGTGATCTGCGTGGACACGCTCTGACCGCTTCTCACCGTGAGGCTTTGGATGAAAGCGCTCTCCAAATGCACACATTGGGATTTCAGTCCCATATTCACACACACACTCGTGTCGGCGTGTGTGCAGGTGGGACCACCCCCGCCCAGTGGGAGGACATCACAGGAACAACCCCCTTGACCTTCTCCCATGACTGCGTCTCCTTCACCACCAACGTCTCTGCCAGGTACAATCCCGTCAAGGTGCACCCGTCTCTTATCTGAGGATGAGGGCCAAACATCGTGATGCTGTGACAACTCCAGCCACTACTGTAGAGGCTGCTCACCATGCAGCTTGAAATGCGTTTTTCTTTGCAAAAACTGTCAAATTAAGTTGAATCAGAGCACTGATCACATCCCCCCCAGGTTCTGGCTGGTGGACTGTCGGCAGGCGCAGGAGTCAGTGAACTTCTCCACCCTGGTGTACCGTGAGGTCATCTGTGTGCCCTACATGGCCAAGTTTGTGATCTTCGCCAAGACCCATGACCCCATCGAGGCCCGACTGCGCTGCTTCTGCATGACGGACGACCGCATGGACAAGACCCTGGAGCAGCAGGAGCTGTTCACCGAGGTGGCCCGCAGCAGGGACGTGGAGGTGAGTGCCAGTGAGCACCAGGGTGGAGAATCAGGGTGGAGATGAGGAATGATGATGTGTGTAGATGTTAAGAAAGTGAGCATGAAAATAGAAGAATTCAGCTTTTTTGTGCTTTGCCGGTCCCTCATTGCTAGGTTCTGGAAGGCAAACCTATCTATGCAGACTGCTTTGGCAACCTGGTGCCCCTCACCAAGAGCGGACAACACCATGTCTTCAGTTTCTACGCCTTCAGGGAGAACCGCCTGGCCCTCTTCATCAAGGTACGCTTCTTCGTGTCTTGGAAGGAGAACCCCAGGACATGGAGCTTCTCCAAGACCTCCACCGTGTGTCCTATTCTCCAGGAGTGGGTTATTCCTTAGCACTACCACTGGTACCGGCATGAATGGATACTAGTATACTGGTTACTGGAGGAATACTGGTTACTTTCATCTCTCATATGATTGGGTTTTTATCACGGTCGATCACACACTGCTGTAGGTCCGGGACAGCACTCAGGAGCCCTGCGGCCGGCTGTCCTTTATGAGGGAGCCCAGGAACTACCGGGCCTTGACCCAGAACGCCATATGTAACCTCAACATCAGCTTGCCCACCTACTGCAAGGTAAACACGCCCCACGCCGCAGCCTGCGGTAGGGAGGGAAAGGGAAACAGCTCCCCCTGCCGGGCCATTCAAACTGTCATTCACTCATTGTCCGCATTCCTATTGATTGTGATTATGTTCCTGAACACACGTTGTTCCTTCACAAAAACCATGTTATCACATGGTTTCTTCGACAGTAGCTCACAGCTTAATACTTTGTTGACTGAAATTGGTCACTAATGTCAATTTGGAATTTGAATGTAGAATTTTAGTCTTAGATGACCACTAGATGTGCCACTAAGATGTGTTAGTTTTTCTTTCCCTCCCTACAGAGCGTTGCAAAACAAGCAAACTGATGGATTGATAAGGTCCTTTTCTTAGTAGTAGGAGAAGGAGCAGGAGGAGGTGGTGTACTAATTACAACCTGGGTTTCCTTCTGAGATCCACATTTTGTTTCCTGATGATACTTTGTTTTACACAATCCTTCGATGACATCCAAAAACAAAAACCTTGCTTTCACTGTCACCCCACGTTCTACCTGCATAACGCCGCCCCGCCGATATGTCTCTGCTGCGGTCTGTCTTCTGTACCTCTCACTGTCTCTGCTATCCTGTCTGTCTTCTATACCTCTTACTGTCCCCTATGTTCTGGTGTCCCGGCTGCCTTCTGTACCTCTTACGGTCCCCTACGTTCTGTTGTCCTGTCTGCCTTCTGTACTTGCCTCTCACTGTCTCTGCTTCTCCCTGCTCCTTGCTACACTTCAAAAGGACTCTGATTCAGATCAAGAACAAGAGGACGAGGTAACCACAACACCAGGGGCCCACTGACTAGCCTTCCCTGTTCACCTCTATCTACACCCTGTTCACTAGCCTTCCCTGTTCACCTCTTCTCTAACTACACCCTGTTCACTAGTTGTCAGAAGTAGACTTCATATACACCCTGTTCACTAGTAGACTGGCACTACATGATGGTCACTAGTAGACTTCAACTACACTTTGTTCACTTGTAGTCATTGAATGAGTGAATGAATGACTTACTGAATTGCTATCTCTGTGCTATCTTTACAGTCTGGCAGAACGCTAGAGAAATGTAAGTTTTCTGGCCCCTGCTGATATTTTTTATGCTTTTTTGGTTTCTTATCTATGCATTGAAATGTATGGAATCATTCTAATCAATATGAATACAGGACAATGTGTTATAGATAGATGTGTTTTATTTGATGTCTACATAGTCTCATTTTGTTCAACTCTGCTTGGAATATTATAGAAAATTATACATTATAATTAATGTCCACATTCCCACAATCACACTGTTTGCTCTGAACCGATCTTGCCCCATGGAATCAAAGCCTCACGTTATATTTTCTACACATTCTAAACAAACCCACTCATGTCATGTCCCAACGTACTCCACCCCACCACAAAAAACGAGTCCCTATTGTGATGATGTGACATGGCCCTCCTCCTCAAGCTGTAGTGGCTAAACCCACGTCTACTCACCTGTGAGCCCCTTAACCTGCTACAAACCCTGAGTTAGCACTAGAATTAACTTCAAATTACTTGTAATCCATTACACAAAGCACATGAATAACCCTGCGGTGTGTTAACATTTGTACACATTTGTACACACTTCATGTACACACTTCATGTGTGGTGTCTCACACCACACATGAAGTGGTGTGAGACATAAAGATCAACTAACCTCAACAAAGAATGCACAACTTGAATCCTGAATAGAGTAGCATCCATGTGTAACTTCTGTTCTCGTCAGTCACTCCATTAAACTTTTCCCTTTGTTTTGCATGGAAATAACTTGCCTTCCCTATGTGTGTATGCCTGTGTGTTTGTATGCGGTTATGGTTGTGTGTTATGTTTTATGACTTATGTTATTCTGATTTGATTCAGATATTTTTTCTCACCACTAATTGGCTCTGTGATGCTAATGATATGTTTTCTGCCTGGTTGAACCAATAACACCTGATGCTAATAGAACTGGCAAAGAACATCCCGTAACCATCCCTCCTCCTGTAGCTACACAGAGCAGCGATGTGTTCACATTGTCTCTACTTTTTATATTTGATCATTGTTTTTCAATAAGATTAATAAAAACAACACTTTACTCAGCATTGGAAAAAATCACTGGCTTTCTTTGAAAGAGGCTACTTCCAAATTTAAATTGGTTCAACAGTTTCACCAGTGAGTCATGGAGCTAAGTAATCTTGAGGTATTTTGACATTTCCCTTTGTTTCTTTCTCATTCTTTTCTTGTTTGTCATCTGTTGGTGTCCATTTTGTTTGGGTAGTTTGTGTAGAAGAGTTATTTTTCTCTTATCTTTTCTAGAGTTGCTTTTTTGCTTTTTGTCTTGTGAGTGCGAGAGTGCTGCGTCTGTGTACAAGCAAGTTATTTCCTGCTCACATCCATCCCCCTTGGTTTTGGTTTAGCTGGCTTCCATTTGGCCGTAGTTTTCTCCCCAGATGTGTCCAGTGTACCCCCTTTGATCACTCCTCGCCTTATCCTGACCACTTTCTCCAATGTCTCTCCCCTTTCATTTCGATTTTGGATTTTCTTTGCTCCTTACTTGCCTTTCTTCCACACGGAAGACGACGAGACGGAGACGTCAGTCCTGAAGTCAGAGCTGATCCGTGATCCCGACCTTCTATCGGACGTGTCAGAGATGAAACAAGACCTGATCAAAATGACTGCCATCTTGATTGCAGATCCCACTGAGAAATCCCGGTCCTTAGGAGGGAGTCTTTCAGAGAAGGGGTCTCAGGAGGTGTCTGGAGAGCCATTAGAAATAATGGAGAAGGACTTAGAGAAAGTCAAAGAGGATCTAGAGAAAGTCAGCGAGATACTGAGGAGTGGCACCTATGAAGGAGGTCTGGCCGAGGAGGTGGCGAAGGCATCTAGAATGGCCGAGGAGTGGGTCCTCCTCTCGGATGTTGAGGTAGAGGAAGCAAGAAAGATGGTAGCCTTAACCCTCAAGGAGCCTGTTCTCCGTGAAACCAGGGCTAATAAAGGGGCTCCCAGGCCTAAAGGTATAAAGGACAGTGGTGACCTCAAGGAATATCTCTTGGACGCACCAGTGGGCTCCAAAACAAAAGCTCAAAAAGAGGTCCAAGAAAAATTCACTGATGTTGTTCTACGTAAAAGTACGAAACCCACCACACCAAAAAAATCCCAGGACGTATCCTCTGTTTCAGATGTTAGAAAGCCAGTAAGGAGGAAGGCTAGAGACCCGGGGCTATCAGAATCTCCAGAGGCGGCCGGACACTTGGGTGTTCCTGCATCCCCTGGTCCAAGGTCACCAGTATCTCCTGTGGTTGAAGAAACGCCCATTGGATCAATTAAAGATAAAGTTAAGGCTCTACAGCAAAAAGTAGAGGCAGAACAGAAGACCAAGAAGGTCACAGGAAGCAAGCCCTCACAGTTGCCTCTCATGGGTAAATCCTTGCCGAAGTCCAAAGAAAGCCCTAAATCAAAACAGGGCCCCCCTAAGTCTCCCAAAGCTGTTCAGGAGAAACCAGAGGAGACCATGTCAGTAAAAGAGCTGATGCAGGCTTTCCAGACAGGGCAGGACCCCTCAAAGAAAAAGTCTGGGCTTTTTGAAGTCAAGACATCCTGCCAAGCAACTTCAGAGAATACCACAGAACAGCAAACAATACATTCAAAATGTATGACCAAAGCAATAACCACCCATGTCTCTCCAGAGAAAGAACTGTCCCTGGACTCCAAGCCCAGCAAAAAGGAAGCCACTTTCCAAAAAGCGTCCATGGCTGTCCCAGATTCAGACCTGAGTGAGACTGTGGACTTTGGACATGGCGGCCTTGATGATAGCCCTGACAGCTTAAAACACGAAGGTGTGGCAGACTCAGCCAGTACCGGAGAAGGGAGCCCTCCTCTGAGTTCTGAAGACAGTTATCAGCACGAGGGTCTTGCAACCCCAGGCACAAGTCCTGGAAGTCTATCTCTCTCCCCCAAAAACGGAGCCCGCCAGACCAAAACATCTGCATCTGCCTCTGCCACAGTCAAAGGAGAAATACAAGCCAACAACACCAACACATCTGCAGACTCTGGCATGTGGACAATTGATGAGCAGAATTCTACTGTGTTGACCATCCCTGTCTCTACCAATGAGGCTGCTGATGAGCACAACACAAGTGAGTCCACATATTTTATGACCGAATCTAAGCCAGCTAAACCTCGAAAGCTAACAAAGAGAATCTCAGAGACGCTAGAGACATTTCTTAGCGACGAGGAAGGTCTGGGCGGTCAGTTAGCCATAGCTGGTTCCCCAGCCTCTAGGTCTTCCTCTAGGAGCTTAGACTTGCCTTTAAGACGCCAAGACTCAGATGCCCTCAGCCCCTTAGGCGACGACTCTCTGACCATTAGCCACAGAGACTCTTTGGAAGGTAGTCCTGTCATGGAAGAGAACTCCTCCCAGAAGTCTCCAGACTCTATCGAACCTAGCCCCAGCAGGGAGTCCCCCTGCCGGGACTCATTGGAGAACAGCCCTACAGAGCAGACGAGCCACTCACCCTTCCCTCCAACCATAGATCCCACTGCAGTTCCCTCTAGCCAGTCCTGCAAAGCCCCAGAGTTCCCGTCGGATGCTCTGCGTACTAGGCTCCGAGACTGTGAGGCTAGTGCGGAGGACGACAGTTGTGAGCAGACGTCTCAGATGACAAGTTCTGGTAAGAGTCCCCTCTCCCCTGACACCCCTAGTTCTGAAGAGGTAAGTTATGAGGTGAACCCTGTATCCCCTGACCCTAGGTTCCTCTCTGTCCAATCCATACCAACTGTCATCCCCGAAGACCCTGAAGAAGATGTGTCAGACAGCTGTGAAGCATACAGAAAGATCACCCCAGAGGAGGAGATGTTTAAAATGGCAGCAAAAATAAAAACATTTGGTGAGATGGACCAAGACGCAAGAAGCAAACAAAACTCTAGAAAAGATACAAATGCATCGGCAGGTCTTGAAATTGGGGATGACAGCAACATGACAGTAGACTCCACAAGTGAAAACCCTTTGCACAGTGAAAGTGGGCTTGCTATGCCCAGAGAGGATTCAGGGTTAGCTGTTTGTGTTGATTCCCATATTAAAATACAACCTCCCTCTCCTTTTCCAGCAGGTGTGCATGAAGAAATCAACAAGAACTCAACTACAACCACCGGTGGCACATCCGGGGGACCTCCTTCTGTCTCAGATGCAAATGACACAAAATGCAAACTCAAAAAGGAACAAGCAGAGAAAGCGATTCCATCTGTAGCGGTGGATGACACTATTGATACAAAAGCTATTGTTGTTAATGTAACAGCCGCACAGAGGCAGGACAACTTGAGCAAATTGGGTGAAAACAAAAAAGATGTGGAAGTGGAAGCTCATGTCAAGTTAGGTGATAGACATCTACAATCGGCTCCTGTAAAATCAGGTAGCAATGTAACACAAAATGTCAAGGATCAAATGCCACAAAAATTAACACCAGAGTCTGGTGTTTCTGCAGCCACTGGAGTAGCAAAGGAGAACTTGAGTCCTGATTCACGTGCCCCTGATACTAGAGTGGATGACGAGGGACCTCCCAAGACCGAGTCAAAGGGAGTCACTGCGAAAGCAGAAGGTGACCCCTGGAATGCGATGCGGGAAGATGATGCCGCCTTTGCAGCACGGGTTAAAGAAGAGGAGCAGAAGATACTCAGCCTGATGGTGGAGCGTCCGTCTCAACAGGCCACCCCGGACACCACCCCTGGTAGAACCCCCACAGAGGAGAGCTCTCCCGCCAGCGAGCCTAACCCCTTCCTGTTCCAAGAGGGAAAGCTCTTTGAGATGACTCGCAGCGGGGCTATTGACATGACTAAAAGAAGCTACGAGGAGGAAGGTGCTGGCTTTGCCTTTTTCCAGATTGGGGAGCAGCCTTTAGAGGAGGCTCCTGCTGAGGGGGGCAGTAAGGACGCTAGGAGAGCAGCAGCTGACACTGAGGTTGGCCTTGATCTTACAGTCGAAGTTAGAACTCAAAAAGACGATGAAGTGAAAGATGCTACAGATAGACAACTTCTATGCACTGCTGTGTGCGACCAGGTTTTCTCAAATGATGATGGCTCAAAATCTAAAATCCCTAAAATGGGTGTCTCAGCCGCATCCAAATCCACAAAAAAAGACCAAGGCCCTTCCGAAGCAGTAGAAGCAAACACAGATAAACTTTTAGACAAGGGTCCTGTAGATGTAAGTACAACTTCCTCTGATCCAATGATAACAGATGTACAGACAGCAGAAAGTACAGTGACCCGGTCTGTGTACTCTGAGCAAAGCCAAGAGTCATCTGATTCCTCCCCAGAAGAACCACAGTCAGTAGTAGAATCGCCCAAAGCAGACGTTAAGGCCAAACAAGCTACACCTGCCAATGTCAAAAAGACCCAGGTAAAACCCCAAGCGAAGAATGTCTCTCAAGGTCGTGGGAAACCCGCGACCCCAACTCAGTCTTACACAACTCCCTCCTCGAGGACTCTAAAAAAAGAACCATCTTTTACATCTGAGTCCAAATCTAGAATCCCGATCAAAGCGTCCACTACCAAGTCTGATTCTACAATCAAACGCACAGACTCCACACAGGAGAAAAAGCTTAAGGTCCCTGTTAAAAAGGATTCTAGGAGAAAATCTGAGACAGATGCCGGTCCCTCCGTGGATACCAAAGCCAAGCCGTCTTCCAAAGCCAAGAGCTTTTGTGAGGGGGAGTCAACCAGGCCCAAACCCAAAAAGGACCTGGGTCGTCCTTTGAGTGTGGAGTCGGCCAAGTCCAAAGGCTTCCATTCAAGACTGCCAGTCAGAGGAAAAGCTGGTCAGGTAACTCCCACAGCAACGCCAACAAAAGACAAACAGCAGCCACAAAAACAACCCCTTGAGTTCTTTCCGGAGATAAGTGATGAAGCTGCAAAGCTTGTGGAGAAACTGGTGCAGGCAGAGAAAGACAAGGAGCGAGAGGCATCCGATAATAACTCAGATGATGAAAGCAGCCTTGTTGACCCGGCTGTTGTTGAAAAGGAAACTTTCCCTGAGGTGCAGTTCCCTCCATCAGGGGGTGTGTTTCCCATCCGACCACTGTGGGACGAGCCCATTGAGACGCAGATGCAGCGCATCCCAGAGCATAACGTCCCAAGTCAAGGTACCCCGCCCCACGACAGGGTCTGTTTTGTACCACGTGGCCCATTAGTATATCAACTAGTTAAATAACACAGCCATGACACTGGTGCTGTTCTGTCTCTTAAAGTTCAGCTTTCTAGATTTGGACCCAGCATGGTTCTGTAGCTTAAGCTGTGTTTGTGTTTGTGTGTGTGCTGTCTCTCTCTCTATCTTTGTTCTGAAAATCTCAAGATTAGTTAACTACATGACTAATGGAGATAACAACATGAATAACGGATTAACGACATGAATAAAGGGAAGCACCTTTAAAATGTAACAGCCAAATCATGTGGATCTGGTAAGGCGATCTTGGTGTTCCATCCATTGGTTTGGTGTTTAGTTAGGTAAAATAGGAAGGAAGGTTGTTTAAAAATAGAAAAGCCCAGGTGTGACATCCCACACAGATAACAAAGAAAGTGATGTTTTCTGTACTTGTAACTGTAACGCAACATGATGAAGCAGTGATTGCTCATGGCTGTCTGATGGTATTTGCAGTAGATTCACAGGATGAAGCCGAAAGAAAAGAGCAGAGATTGGCCATCATAGCCGACCACCTTGGCTTCAGCTGGACAGGTGAGGGTCACCATTCAGATCAAATGACCAGAAACTTGATGTGGGAGCCCTAAAACCCCCAAATATATACAGTATATATACTATAAAGGTAGTAAAGCACCAAAGTGTGCAGAGGACATGTTGTAACATTCATCTTGTTTGTTTCAAGTCCATTCCCAGGTATAGACAAGAGTTATTGTTATTAGCTGTCTATTTATTTATATATTTCATTGTACATTATATATATTATAAATTATGCATATCTGACTGAGCCTCATCGCCAAACGTTGCTGTAATATAGGCAATTTCCCTCGGGATTATTAAAGTACTTCTGTCTGTTTGTCTGTCTGTCTAGTATAATGCACAATGCATTTTTATGACATGAAAATGTTCACTTTGAGCTGTTACTGGATGTAAACCTGCAATGTACCTTTTCTACAGCAGCTCTTTACTCCAATATAAAACATATGAATCATGAAGATAATGAAACACGACCATACATGAGTCCATCCATCCAGGGAATTTTGTCTCTATAAATGGTGACAATTCTATAGCTATAACCATAGCTATCAATTCAGTAGAGGTTTCTAATGGGAAAAGCTCAATACTGCACTTTTAAGTAATGAAATGATTATATATCATTTTCTAACATCCATCTTGATGTATTAAAGATGTGTGTAAGGAAGAGTTCAGCCCATAGACACCCAGCATTTGAAAGATATGGGATGTTCTCAGACATATCCGAAATCAAATGAAATGTGTTGTCACACAGAGCTGGCACGGGAACTGGACTTCGGTGAAGAGCAGATAAACCAGATAAGGATCGAAAACCCCAACTCTCTGCAGGACCAGAGTCATGCCTTGCTCAACCTTTGGACGAAGAAGGAGGGAAAGCATGCCACAGGTTCTCCCGGCTGCCTGTCTATCTAAAAAAAAAGTAGTAAATAAGCAAAACCATTCCAAAGTTGCTAACTTTAGTCTGTTCTGTTCACAGATGACACACTGCTGAGAAGATTGACCAAGATCAACCGAATGGACATAGTGCACATCATAGAAACCAAAATGAACAAGTCCAACCAAGACGACACAACATCGCACACCTATGCAGAGATAGAGCGGACAATAGGAACTGACCACAGTGAAGGTGCAACCGCACATACTGGCCCTCGGATGACCACTGCATCACTGATTTCCTTGAGTGGTTTTCCTCTAATGTTCTCTTCATGAATCTAGCTCCCCTGCTTTTGTGTATTCTCAGGGTTCTCTGCTCTTAATGAGGACTTTGACAGTCCCAGGACATGCAGGCGCACTGAAGCCCTGCCCCGCGCGTCGGGGCGTCAGGTACCTGTGGTGTCAGCAGAAGAGCTGTCTTCCAGCTTGTCCTCTCTTGGTGATCCTACAGGTCGCCTGGAGACAGACACGTCGACGATCCTACACCTCAAACTACAGAAGGAGACGCAAAAATCACAGTAATTGTTATGATAAAAAAAATTATAATTATTGTTGTGAATGCAATTAAACCTATGCATATTATCCCTACATTGCATGCATGAATTATTACATATTTTTACTTGGCACACTGTAATTCTGTCAGGTATCGTTCCATTCAATAATTGCATGCTTTGTCATTTTTTTCTCATAGCTTTGTACAAAGAGGATATGAGGAAGAAACAGGCACGGTACACTTGGGCACTTTCAAACAAGTAAGTCCGCTGTTCACTTTGTACCAAACTGCCCCATACCAACTCAAGTCTCATGTGATAAACCCTTTATGCAAAGAGACAACTGACGAAGTTGAGGGAGAGGAGTGGAGCTTGGAGTGTCTACAGACCACCCAAAGTTGGTTACCGCCGGTAACCTCCCAAACGGGTGTTTGTGAGATTCGACCACTTTTCACGACTGATTTTGGAGACAGCTTGACTGAGTGTGAAGCAGAACCAGACTTTGGTGAACTGGCGATGGCGCCCAGGGAATCAAGGGAAGTTTGCACAGAAGGTGCAGCTGGTTCCATTTCGTCCAGCCCTTCACCTCCAGCAAGATGCTTGGAACAAGAAACCAGTGATCATTTAGAACCTAAACACCCTCCGATTCTTCCTGAAGTGATACAATGTTTGGATCAAAAGATGACCACCAGACAAATCTTTTCTGAAGAGCATTTAGATGAAGGAGCACATCGACTTTATAAAGTCCTTTACGGATATCATGACCAATTGATGCCTGTGAAGCCTGCAGAATTACACAGTGAGACAATTCAAGCTGCATTGGTTTTATCTAAAACAAAGGGAGATGAACAAAATGTAAATTCAGTCACACCCACACCCAGTCATGCCAGTATTACGTCACAACCCAATACAGCCAATACAGCTGTGAACGATTGTTCAGAAACTAATTATACAAAACTCGATGCAGCCGGGGTTTCTACTCCCTTCGTTTTGATGTCACGTGACTCAAATGTTGATGCCTTGAAAGAAAGTGCTGGTCTCCATGGCCAAACTTCAGGACTTGACTACACTATTGATATAACATTAGCACCCAGGGAAAATGAACATGCAATGCGAGCACAAGGGGATATAGCCTGTAGGGCACCAACACCTGAATCTAAAGTATTTGAATGTAAACCCCAATCTTCAGAATTAGCATCTCAAGAGAGTTTTTACGTAGCAAGTCAAGACCCATCCAGTCTGGAGTTTGTGACACTATCTGAACATTTTTGGGTTGTCTCATGTGACTCACCTACACGTATTGACCTTCCATGCTCTCTTGGTACAACAATAATGCTGACAGAAAGAAGATCCTCATCACCTGACTCATTGTCATCAGTTCATGAGCTGAACCTTCTTGCACCAGATTCCCCCCCTCCACAGTTTAGACCGCTATCTCCCCTCCCCCCCCCTGTAGATCAGTGGGATGTGAGAGATGTGTGGACGGTTCCCCAAGGACCAGCCTTTTTGAGAGGCACACAGGCATCTGGACTGCAAGCAGCAGAAACAGGGGAAAGGCCTTTGACCCCAATGGTTTCTAACCGGAGACCGTTTGGAAGACCCGTGTCACCAAGAAGTGAGATTAGTAGTGGGGGTTCTATTTCACCACAATCACTTTCTTTTGACATTGAGGATAGAGCATCATCTCCTGGGTCTGTCGTTTCAGAAACCTGCTCTAGGACCCGGTCCTCTGAGGTTGGTTCAGATGACAGATCCTCCTCTCTTGAATCTTTAGCCTCTCTAACTGCCCACTCTCAGCTTTCACCAGACTCACCCATACAACAGTATGGACTCCTCGAGTTGTCCACTGTTGTGTGTACACCTAGATCAGCGCCATCCAATTCATTGTCATTCAACATGGAACCTGAACCTGTCTTTTCTGGCAGTTTCCTGCCGGTCCTTTCTGATGACAGGCCATCCTCACCAGAATCCCTGGCGTTCCTAAATGAACACAAACCTCTGTCCTGTGAGGATGTACAATCAGACAATGAGTTTTGTCTCACAACGTTGAAATCCACATCTTATAAGTATCAACCTGAATCTCCTGGATTGCTTACTGGGGAGAACAAACCACCATCCCAAATAGAGCAACTATTAGTTGACGATGACTGGGTTTGGGTATCAGTCTGTGAAGAAAGGGGAACATCTGTCTCTCCAGAGTCGATAGCAGACTGCGGTTCTATGTCACTTTCAGTCGCAAGAGAAATTAAAGCATTGCCTACCGAAACAGCAGTGTTTCAGATTGCAGACTCTACATTCCAGGCTCCACAAAACAATCTACTTGAGCTAACCACATCACCAACAGAACACAGAGGGGACAATACTTCAATTCCTTGTTCAGCAGGTGATCTTAGTACGTCACCACTTTCCTCTGTGCCCAAGTTGAAAAGAGACATATCTGTAAATACGTTGAAAGCTCCCCAACAGTCTGGAAACCCACCAACATCAGCTATAGTTGCAAATTATATTGAAGGCCAAACTCACACTTTGAATACAACTCCTACGGAAGAAACTGAGCCTAATCAGTTTCAACCCTTGGATGTATCTCAGTCTGAAAAGGATAACAGGAGTTCCAGTTCCTCCCCAGCCAATTCTGAAATCCAGCTATTGCCATCTGGTGCCAAATTCCCAGAAGTTGAGGTGAAAACTTCCTCGTCCACAGCACATCAAGCACAAGCAGAAGTAGAAGGGTCTAAGTATGACCTGTTGTATGATGCAGAGTTATGGAAGTTGATTTCTCAAGTCCATGATCCCCAGTATGTAGGAGATACATGTAATAAGATAGCTTTATTTAAATGTGACCCAACTTGCACAGATGATGCCTTGGCACAGTACAGAGCAATACATGATAAACAGACATCATTTGACCAAAAATCTAAAGCTAGGCCATTTTTACCTGATTCCCGACCAGAATTGAGTCCACTATCACCTTGCCCAGTTCAGCTATTGGCACATATGAGAGGGCCAAGTCCTGAGTCTGTTTCCTCAGCAAATGAACATAGGCCACTTTCACCAGATTCACCAATTGATCTACCTTGGCAGTCAGATTTACTACAGAACACGTATGAAAGGCCAAATCCATGTGACGTTGCCCCACCAGAAGTGGAATCTGACATTCTGGCTACTTCTGAAAAACAAGTATCTTTATCCCAAACAGAAATTACACTGCCTGTCTACAAACTTGTACATAATCCTGAAATGTGGAAGTTAATCTCTAAAATACACGATCCCCAGTATGAAGGTGAAACTTTTTTGAGTAAATCAGGACTATTTAAATATGCTGGAACTAGGGCAGAGTATATACAGTTGCAAGCAGGTGTGGAAAAAGTAGATGAAGCTAGTTTGTTATTAGAGAATAAAGGTGGAGCTTTGGAAAGATCATTTTTACCTTATTCTGAATCAGAACATATTTCCTCACGTTACACACTAGATTCTCAACACTCAGAGTATTTAGGTGATCAGAATGCATCCTCACCCATTCTCAAATCTCCGGGACATTTGGCTGGCCCTTCTCAGTACAGACCTAATGTGACAGATTTTGTGACATCAGAAAATAAATGCAAAACTCTTGGACCGGACTTGTCCATGCCTCCTATTGTGCCCAATTCCATGGGTTCTTCACTAGAGTCAGTACTTTCAAGTGTGGACTCTAGGAATTTGGTTGGAGATGTAGAAGATCTACAAATGAATGCTCCAATGTATGAAGCCACTCAGGTCCCAGTGTACCAACTTGTGTATGATGCAGAGCTTTGGAAGCTGATCTCTCAAATTCGTGACCCCCAGTATGTTGGAGAAATGTTCATGGGCAAAACAGGACTGTTTCAGTATGCTGCATCTTCAGAGGCTGAATCATGTACCACTGCAGAGGATGATCTCTGTAAAATACCCAGTAATCATGATAGAACAGTCTCTACTGAATCAATACTATCGGGAATTGTTGAGAGGCCTCTTTCAGCCGAATCTTCATCTTCAGAGTATAGAGCAATGTCACCTGAGATGGAACTTCTCAGAGCATCATCTCCTGAATCAATAGTGTCACTTGATAAGGCTTTATCACATGACTCTCCTGTACCCCAATATACTCACCACATAGAATCAGCAGTGTTCAGGCTAGGGAGCAGACCATCATCATCTGTATCTGTGGTGTCAGATTTTGAACTGGAAGTTTTTGATACTCCTTTATTTTCAGTCAGAGAAAAATCCTTCTCATGGGATTCAATGGGATCTGAAGACGAGTATAGGGCGTTGACACCTGATTCGACAATTCCTGATTTTGGACATACAATACTTCAGAAAACAGCCTCAAATGCAGAGAATAGATCACCATCACTTGAGTCTGTTGATTCAGATATGAGTAAAGAAGTTGCACCCATTCCATCACTGCTGTATGAAGTTAGATTACCGTCACCTGAGTCAGTGACTTCTGTGAATGAATACAGGGACCTGTTCCCAGATTCACCTATCCCTGATTTCGCAACAAACATATTTGAACCCGTTCTATCAATTGCCACCTCCAGGTCAATGTCCTCTGAATCAATTGCATCAGACGTTGAGTGTGGACTCATGGCATATCCGGCTTTACACTGTGAAAATAGAGCAGACTCCCCTGATTCTTTTATATCAGTAGCTGATGTGCGGCCTCCCTCACCCGATTCTTGTTCTGAATATACACCTTTCTCTACTGAAGCAACATTGTCAATGTCCCAGGACAGGTCATCTTCTCCCAAAGGAACAAGTTCACTGAATGAACTTACAGCTCTCCCCCCTGACTCTCCCATTCTGGATTTTATCCAGGTGCTACAAGAGTCCACAATGCCACACATGTACAGCTCTTCTTCACCTCAGTCATTGTCATCAGATTGGGACATGGAAGCTGAATCACTTTTGCTGTTTTCTTTTGAAGACAGGTGTTCATCTCCAGTGTCAGTTGAATCAATGAGTAACTATAGACGACTATCTCCAGATTCTCCAGTGCCTGAGTTTACACAACCTTTGCCAGAATCATACTCTGATTTTAGTTATCCCAGGTCTCTGTCACCAGAGTCAATGGCTTCTGATGATGAATATTCAGCCTTGATTCGTCTAATGTATGAGTTTGAGAAAAGGCCAGATTCTCCTGAGTCAGTATTTTCAGTAAATGATTGTGGACGTTTAAGTCCGGACTCTCCACTTCCACAGTACACACAGTATAGCACGGGTACAGCTGGAGTACGGTATGGATCAGCATCGCCTGAACCAATAGATTCAGAAAACGATTTGGAGACTGATATCTGTCTACCGTGGCTTTTTGAGGACCGACCAGTATCTCCGGATTCAAGTGCATCTGGAGCTCTGTCTCCGGACTCTCCCATTCCCAAGTTCAGGCAGATGTTGGTAGACTTAATGTCACATGTAGAACACAGGTCTTCTTCACCTCAGTCATTGTCATCAGATTGGGACATGGAAGCTGAATCCCTTTTGCCCTTTTCTGTTGAAGACAGGTGTTCATCTCCAGTGTCAGTTGAATCGATCAATAACTATAGACGACTATCTCCAGATTCTCCAGTGCCTGAGTTTACACAATCTTTGCCAGAATCATACTCTGATTTTAGTTGGGTTTGGGACATGGAAACTGATTTGCATTCAACTGTGTCATTTGATGAAGATGGTGAATTAAATTTAAGTGAATGTTTGATGTATGGGACTTGGGAAGAAAACAGACCAAATTCTCCCAAATCGGCAGTAATAGAGGGTCAACCTTCACCTAAATCAATCACCTGCGCATTATCGAGAGACACTACATCGCTATCTACAGGGTCCAATGAATCACATGATAAACGCATGTGTTTGGATTCACTATGTAACGTCGACAGACAGATAGATAAAGCAACCACCCCAAATGTCGTAGAAGTAGCAGGTTTTACAACACCATTGGAATCATTAAAGCAAACAGCTGTTCTAAAAGCTAAGTACAAACTTGTTTATAAAGATGAATTATGGAACTTAATTTCTCAAGTGCGAGACCCTCAGTATAGAGGAGATACGTTTAATAGCCAGACAGGGTTTATGGAATACATTGGCAGCTCAAAAGAGGATGAACAAGTCAAAGGAAAAAAGAGTCCACAAGCTCTTGAAGAGGCTGCTTCTTCAAGAGTTCCTACAATACACCTGGCAAAGGCTGAGTCTAACTTGATTTGCAGTGATCCATCATATCCATTGCAATATGCATTTGGAACTGCTGCCCCAGAGGCCCTTGGGAATTTTGATGAAACTGTTGTTGTATCGCCTGCTCAGACAGATGGCCGTGATCCTCCCCTTTCAAGCGAGTCCATTCCAGAGTTGATTATCGTCATGTCTGATGTGCCGGTTGAGGGGAAAACAGTATCAGTGTCAGCTGCATCAGGCAATAGATTAGGACCTCTCTCACCTCATCCTACCTTACCTGACATCAAAAAGGAATTACTAGAATTTGTAACACACCTTCACTCAAACAGCTCCTCACAAGAGACCCCTGCAGCATCTGACATTGATGCTGTTGCTTTGGATTTAGAATATCAAGTTGCTGAACCTGAAATCAGACCCGTGTCAGAAGATTCAGCCACGGTTTATGAGAGAGCATCCTCTCCAGACTCCCTGCCCGAGTTAAACGAGAACCGGTCACTGTCTCCTGACTCGCCTATCCCTGAGTTTCCAGCATCTCTTGTGGAATACACCCCAACCTGGGCGATGCTCTGTGCCTCCTCCCCTGGCAGTTCGGATTCAGAATGTGAGGTGGTCGTCACATCATCTCGAAATGCTGAGGTTGAACGACGGCCTTCATCACCAGAATCCATTTCATCTGTCCACAAGTTTGCACCACTATTGCCCGACTCACCAGTACCTGAGTTTATGAGAATATTGTCTTCCTTCTTTCAGGAAATGCCCCATAGTTATAGATCATGTCAATCAATATCACCAGTCTCTTTGTCCTCAGATAGCGAGTTTGTTGAGTTGCCTGTCCAGTATTGGACTTCTGACATTCCAAGGCCACTCACTCCTCAATCGGTTGATTCAGAAGAACTAGAGTTTCAAAGTGAGGGAGTTGATAAGCTCGTCTCTGAGGCACAATATCTGAGTCATGTGACATCTGTTGCACAACCTGTCAAATATCCGTTGAAAATGTCCAAAATACACACGACAATAATGGAGGTAGATTTTGACCCGGGCCCTGTCAAAAAAGATTGTCCTAAGTTGATTAGATCTGAATCGGAATCAGTATTTGCCTATGAGGAATGGATGCAACATGGAACAGAACAGCCAGAGTCTGTTCAAATTGTCCAAAGCAATATTCATGAGCAAAACATGGGCAAAATCCATGAAGAGGCGTTGGTCCAGCCCCAACCATCAAGGGACCAGAATCCGAAGGCGACGGGAGAGGAGGTCCAGCACTCAAGCGTTGATGAAGTTAAAGACATGACTCAAGGTTCAGCCATGGTGAGGTTGACAGCATCATAAGTGTGGAGAATGTCAAACCTGTTGTCTTCAAGGAACACACTAACTCACAACTTGGATGCACATCATAATACATGTATATGGTTACTTAATAACATTTCAAACGCACATGTGTGTTCTGGGTTTGCAGTGAATATCCAAAGACTAATTGAGTTTTGGTCTGATGTCACTAATTTAGCAATTGTGTTTCACAAAAAAAATATTTAGAAATTGCATGATAACCTAGCAAGATTATTAGGTACTACTAAATTGAAAAGAAAGCTCCTTTGTCAGATTGCGGTGGCACTAAACATCTGTGGTGTTAAATTTACATTGATTGTGCTGATTGAAGGGCACATGTTCAAGTGATTTTGACGTTCACTTTCAGGCCTGGCCTAATAGATCAGAGGAAACACTTTTGGATGCAGAAGATACGAAGCCAAGTAAATGGCTGTCCATCGCGTTGGAGAAAGTGGAGCCGATTAAGTTTGATGTCCCATTCACTGACCAGATGAAATCATTGACTGCCAAGCCAGAGGTGGTATCATTTCTTCGGCTAGCTGACTGCAGTAGCCCCACAACACACAGAGCTGTGACTCCTGTATTGCCTGAGAAGATACTTCAGACTTATGACGGATCACATCTGGTCTCAGGTCAGGAGTCATCCCCCACAGAAGCCCAGTCCACTGAACAATTTTCTATGATGTCCGGAAAGTTTTTGGCACCACCAGATTATGAAGCAGTATTTTCCAAGCGTCAGACTTGTAGTTCTGTTTCACTGAATGATTTGAGTCCTGACTTGCCAGTTTTCAGCAGTTCCACAGAGAGCAGCCTTCAGGAAGACACTTTAGAAGATTTTGAGTTCTCCCCAGGTTTCAATAAAGTGCTCTCTGAATTTGAAACCACCCTATCTGCATTTGAATCAGAAAAAAGCAATGTCCGACTCCGAAAACCGTTTAGGGGCGCAGACTCCCTTGATTCTGATGCTGAATTCTTTGACTGCGAGCAAACCTTATCTGACTTCACTGAAAGCGAGAACGTGAATCCAGCATGTGGGATTGCCTTTCGTATCTCTGAGCCTCCCTCACCGATGCCAGGCTGCAGCCCTGTTCTGGGTTTCCTGACGGCGGGCCCTGAGTACACCCAGCAGTACCTACGAGTGCAGGATTACAAGCGCCTCTCGTCCGGTAGTGAAAGTCTTGGCGACTTTGCATACGATTCAGACTGCTCGAAAGACTGTAGATCTGAAGGTGACCTCCCGTTGTGTGAGGAGCTTCCTTCCCGAGATCAGGCAGAGTATGTGGATGATGACGAGGATGACTTCCTGGCGAGGGTAAGAAGTCAGGCATGAACAGAAAGCTGCAAGCGTGCCTTGCCTGCCTGAGCCAATTGTAGTGGCACTACATTTTTAAAAGCTTCAGGATTGGTTAACTCAATGTTGCAAAGAACTAAATGATGGGGTGCTGTGTTGGCATGTGTGCATACACTCGCAGTTTCCAAAACACAAATCTTGAAATAATCAGTGGCTGAAACAGATCATGGTGTGCCGTGTTTGCAGTTTGCAGTGTTCACGTTTGCGGTGTGTACAGTGATGTAAACTAATTCCATCATATATTGGTTATACTTGGGTTCTTTATTTTCCTGCATCATTGGTCTGCATTCTTTTTTGACAGTTAATTTTACCTTTCATTTTGCATGCCGATTTTGGTTGGAAAAACAACATCAATGTGCCTTCTCTTCAACTTCAAACATCATCACTTAATCACACTTTCTTTAACATTTCTCTTCACCTTCACTGTTGAGTGGACGTTCATGCACTCGTATTACACTCACATGAGTTCATGTGCATAATCATTAAACGGAAACTTGTAGTTCAACTAAATTTGGAAATTAACCCGCGTGGCATTTGCACCTTACAAGTCAAAAGAACAGAAGGGACGTTGTGTGCCGTGTGTTCCATGGCGTAAAAGATGTTGACACAGGTTGGCTGTGTGGTGTCTCATAGGAGATATCAGAGGAGTTAGGGCCCATGTCCTCGGACAGCTCAGAGGAAGAGGTTCTGACCACCAGAGTGGTGCGTCGCAGAGTGATTATCCAGGTAAACCCAGCAGAACCCTGCTGCGTGAGTGTGCTGATTGTCACGCTGATTGCTTGCTGTTGGCTCATTTTTATGGGGGGTGTTTTACTTTTACTTACTTTTTTTCTGATTATTCTGCTCACAAGGGAAATGAAGCAACTCAATGCATCCTTTTATTGCGATACATCTGTTTTATGTGCCCTGTTAAATGTGTCCCATTTTTTAACCAATTTCACTCTGCTTGACGATTGGTCAGGAAAAGGAACCACTTATTGTAAATGTTGTGGTTTCTGATGTATGCAAGGAACGAAGACCTAACGATTGTCTTACCTTCTTTTAGGGGGACGACTTGCCAGACATCCCACCCCAAACGGTGACCGAAGAGAAGTACACAGATGATCAAGGGAACATTGTAGTGAAGAAAGTAAGGGAGAACACCAAGGGACTGTGTGTATAATTTTTTACATGCATACATGTAAAAAAAAGTATTTTAATTGCCAAAACAGGAACAGGCGTAGAACAGCCTCTGGGCTGATTTCTATTATATTTGACCCCTGGATATTTTGCTGGGACAAAGGAAGAAAGTGACATCTAAGTGCACAATGTCTGATCTTTCATAACTTTTACATTTGTCCAATTCTTCATGATGGCAACTCACATTCACAGTCTCAACCCACGGAGCTCACACTCCAGTGCTCTGAATGCCCCAGCAGGCTGCAGTTCCCTTATCAGCCACAGGGGCCAGTAATGACAATGAATTTCAAACTTTTACACAAAGTACCTTTAAATCAGCTGTATTTCTATCTATATCAGTGTTGGATATTTCTGAAAAAAATGGAAGGGGCCTGGTTTGTGTTTTTGACATTAACTGTCTGACCCCCTCCCAGACCACACGAAAGGTAATCCGTAAGTACGTGTCTGCGGACGGAGTGGAGAAACAGGAAGTGAGCATGGAGGGAGCTGAGCAGGATATTGTGCATGTGGAGGAGGGAGACGTATTCTCCAGAGTGGTGAAGAGGACGGTGGTCCGCAGCCGAGGAGATCAGAATGAGGTTTGTCCCGCACATTTCTTCTTGTTTGGGGCTGATTGTGATCCCTCTCTATTTCCAGTGAACCATTGAGATTTGTAAGTTACAAAAACCTAGATGCTTTCTGCAGTAAGCAGAATCAAGCCAACCACCGACTCCAAGAGTCAACCATAAGTAAAGCTCATGTTAGTATTCACACCACCCATGTAATGCTCATGTTTAGAAATAACATTCACATACTTTGTAAAGTAATATTCTCCTTTTCACCTCCCAAAATGTTTGTGCTGGTGAAAGGATTACATGGCTGACAAACTGTATCTTAGAGGGGGACATTTGGACACTTTGAGAACCACTGCTGTAGAGGACAAATGTTGAGAATCGTTTTTGTAGTTTCCTTATTTCGCTTTAACGGTTTGTTTGCTTGTTGTTTGTGTTCCAACCGCTCCGGTGCCCCCTACAGTCCACTTTCTCTGAGTTGCGGGCGCCGGACGCAGCCAGCGGCTCCAGGTTTGAGACGGAACCCGTGCAGGGCCGCAAGGTGAGCAGGGTGCTGAAGACCACGGTGGTGCGGGGCGATCGGCTGGAGAAGCAAACGGGAGAGGCCTCCCTGGCGGCAGACCTCCCCTCTGCTGGGGACGACTTCCGGAAGGTAGAGAGTACCCAATGCAGGACAGCACCATTCGTCTAGCTTATCAAGAGACTATCTTATCAACGTCTCTGTATGATCAGTAACTTGTTCTGTTGTCAAGGAAATGTGGTTGACAGTTATATTTGACCGTTGTGTTGGATGTTGGACATGTTGGATTTGTAGTGCATTGCATCAGAACTTTTAAGATGCAGAGGTGTCCCATTATTGAGAAATTATGCTCACCCTTGGAATGTTATTGACCAATCAGGATCAAGTATTTAACAACACTGTGGCATAATCTGCAATAAAAGTAGAGCAGCAAAAACACTAAGCAGCAGTAACTCAGAGGTGGTCTTTATAAGAAAATCTGTCTTGTATATTAGGTTTAACCAATCAAACATAATGGACCAATCCTCTTTAAAAGAAGCTGCCTCTGCTACGCGGCTCAACTAGGGCCGACTGAATATCTTCCCTCATTGGCCCTGAAGGTGCCACAGCCTGAGCTGTGTGGTGCCATCGTTCTGGTGTGGTTGGTGGTCAGCCACTCTTCATGAGTTCCAATGAGGTGCTTCCTCCTGATCCTCCTCTGCCCATTCTGTGTCCATCCCCTCTAGGCGTTGAATTATGCAGGGGGCTTTGGGAAAACAGTCCTCCTGCCTCATTTAGTGGAGCAGGAGATGTTGCAGGAGGATGGTTCAGTGCTCAGAAGGTTTGAGCATGCAGCGTGGGCGTGCAGCTGTCTGTTGAAACACGAAAAGCATGAGGTCGCCTCACACTTTAGTGAGGCTAGTGACACTTTCTTCAAAGCTAGCAAAACTGTCCGTGTGTTGCAGTTGATTTCGTGTTCCTAACGTGTGTTACCCAGCATGCTCCAGTACAAACGGTTCAACGTGTGTTCCAGAAAGTGTGTTCTGACACACACACCTAGTTTGTTAGGCTGATTGACATTGAATTACAGCTGGACATATTAATGTAATGCAACAAGCATGACCGGGCTTCCAACCCACACCCTGTCTACTAATGCCAACCACCCCTCTGCTCTAAAACCCTTTCTGTTCTCCCATTTTCTCGCCCCTCTCTCCCGATCTGGTGTCCCAGAACCACAATGTCTAAGTCCCGCTCCCAGAAGAGGACAGTGGCCAGGGACGGCCAGGGCAAGAAGCATGTGCATCTGGAGCGGCTAGACGATGACCCAGACCCCCCTGGGGCCGATGCCCTCCAGCAGAACCTTCACCTGCTGCTGCAACACTC
>OMKQ01097036.1:0-12023 GCA_900302335.1 Phycis phycis
TTTACACTCCAAATGGGGTCCAAAATAAGGCCGGGAATCTGCGGAGCCAGGTTCATCGCCCTTATCAGGGCGTGTGTGAGTTTCAATCTCCACTCTAGCAGATAGCAGAGACGAGTCGGGCTGATTCAGAATCCTTGCAGTCCTTGATGTGTTGATGTGGTGAGTGGAGAGGGAGAAAAAAAAGCTTCTGTCGCGGCCCCTTCTGATTTCCCAAGGCGTCGGCTGTATAATAGTGTTACTAAAAGGCAAAGAGTTTTCATTCAGCAACATGACGTGGTGGTGGTGGTGGTGGTTCTGTATAAATAAAGGTATCTTTTCAATGAACGGCAGGTTTTTTTTTAATTCAAAGTCTTCAAAAGCAAAAGCAGGATGCATGCGTCAAGAACGTAAGGCACACTGACGAGAAAGTTAAATACTGTCTATTTTGAAAACGAGGCAATAAAAACGTACCTAATATTGTTTATACCAAAGAATCCAAAACAGGATTATTCATGAAAAAATATATATAAACCGTGTTATAGGGTTACTCCATGATGAAAGCATTAGACAAACAAATATATTTCAAGTACAACGTATATTGTCATTCTTTGGTCCAGCAGCTGAAGGCAGTCGTGATTGATCCTGCTGATGCACTTTGTCTCTGAACTCTGGCCGGGGCCCACCGCGCAGCTGGGAGGGCCCCCTGGCAGAGCTGCGACACAGAACATCTGGGGGTCCCGTCCGGTAGCTCTAAAGTCTTTCACACAACCTCCACGTCCCACCGCTGGGTTGGTTTGTTGGGGTCGAACGTGTTGAGAATCACTTGGTTTTTGTCGTAGTTCTGTCCCCCTGTAATACACGTAACAAAGAGATGAGACCAGTATCCCGCGTGCCGTTTCAGAGCCCTATATTCTGTTGGCGGCAATGCTTTGAATTCAATTTTGCGCGTGGAACTGTGGCGTGATCCTTGGGGAAACGCATTCAGACACACTCGTTTGAAGTACAGGTTGAAATGCCCTCGTGGGCCTCAAATGATTCCCCGTCAAGTTACAATATTGAAAATGTGCTTGTTAATGTTCCCAGAAATGAATCCGCAGGCATATTACGAAACACGGTATTGAGATTAGATTTTCCCTCCCACAACACTTCAGTCTGGGCTTTCTATTCTCCGCTGGCGCCCGCTTGACCACCAGGTGTCACTAATGGACAGCGATGTGACCGTAACTCAGACCCTCTGGCTGTGTCCCAAGCTCACTGAAATGCTGCCTGCTGGGGCGTCTCCCGCTTAGCAGGGTTTGAAGGCATCTAAATAGAGGTATCCCTTTGTTGGTCAAGATATCCCACAATCCTGTGCACCCGCTTAACAAGAATTCAAAACAATGGCGAGCGACGTTGTGCAAATATAAGTATAAGTATAATTAAAAAAATATAAGTTCTTTTAGTCTTTTTATCGCAGAAATGTACAGTTTTGTCACTGAATATCCATTCTATTGAGATGTTATTTAAGACGTGTGTGTTAAAGGGTAAAGGGGGCATTTAGTAGACGCTTTTGTCCAAAGCGACTTACAATCAGTACATTTGTGGGATTCGACTTGTGGACAGTTGGAGGAGGGGGGGATCAAGGGGATCGAACCGCCAACCCTGCGGTTATTGGACGACCCGCTCTACCCACTGAGCTACTGCTGCCTGTGATATACCAGGAGGTATGCCAGCTGTCAGTATTTTGGTGACAGCGTGACGTTATGACTCATTGCTGCGGTGAAGTCCGTCTCTAGATCTAACCAGACTCCTTTACAGGTAAAGTCACGCAAAACAAAACACTCCCTTCCAAAAGGACACTGCCTCGCTATTGAGCAAGGCAGCAGGCGGCCGCCTTCGCTTTGGGACGTGGCCCATTTTCAGAGAGGCGTTACTGCGTACAAACAAGAGGTGCCACTCATAACACGAATTATGGGTCCGCTACAAAGGAGAACGAACTCAATGATATTCAAGCCTTAGTAACTCGTTAATGAAGTGAAACTGTCAAACGAGGCCCATGCAAAATTCATACAATGCAGATGGAATTAGCTCGCTGACATCCTAACCGAACAAACGCATGAAAAAAATACATAGTGGCTTTGTATTACGAGAATTAAAATCACATTTCATTCCATTTCTCCCCCCCGCAAAATCCAGTTTGTGTGCGTACTGTGAACACTGTGTACCGTCCACGTGGAAAAGGGCCGGTCTCGAGTGCGGTTCACCAGAATGTCAACGTGATGCCCTGACCACGACACGGTCAAACTGTGCCCGCCAGCGTGTGCGTGCGTGCGTGCGTGCGTGCGTGCGTGCGTGTGTGTGTGTCTGCAGCCTCACCTTTGATGTCCAGCAGGAGGCCCGCGGGCCCGATGTGGTGGATCACACCTTCGGGGCCGATGCTCCAGAGGTGCTGCTGGCCTTCGGGCTCAGGGGAGAGACCCAGACGGCTGCCCGCCATCGTCACGGTGCCGCTGGGACACATGCAGCACTCCTCCAGGAGCTGCGCACAGGTGGGGGATTGAAATATATTCATATTTCGTGTTTTACTTTGATATTGGCAATTTCTCAAAATTTGATTTGAGCTGACATTTAACTCCCCGTTTCCAACAACTTCAAAGTTGACCGCTCGTTCTGTGTTTTTTTTTTGACAATGAAGAACGATTGAAGACTCGTGCGTGTGATGGAAGTGTTTTTGTTTGAAACTCGAAGGCCTGTGCGGAGTGCGAGTGGTGGGCAGGTTGAAGCAGCCATAACTTGGACCCGAGTCAGACTGATACGGCTCTTGGGCTGGGTGAGGCTGCACCCCCATTGTGCATTGAGCAATCAGGTTAAACCAGCCATTGCCACATACACACACACACACTAGAGTGCGGATCGGGCCGGAGTTTTCTGTCCGAGCCCGGCCCGCGTCTGACAGAACAGTAACCGAACCCGACCCGAGCCCGACAGGCATCAAGCTTTTTATGTCCAATCCCAACACAGTTAAAGTCTATTTTTTTTTCATACTAATGGCACATTTACTTCTGTGTTTATGGAAGCCCACCTTTATTAAGCAACTGCAAGGCGTTTGGAAATGTCAACAAACAGATGAGCCCAACACACGCAGGTTAACGCGCAGGGAAATTAAACATGTCAAATTGCGCAGATGTGACCGAGCAAGACCCGAACCCAGGCATCATTTCGAAATATTTGTCCAAACCCGACCCGGCCTGTTGGGTACCGTCGGGCTCGGGTCGGGTATCCATCCTCTGCACCAGACACTCACCCAACACAACGTTGAACATTGTTTGTTTTTTATTTTCATCATCATCAAACAACATCAAATGATGGACTGAAGAGAGAAGTGATTTCTTTAGAAGTCATGTCACACCTCTGCTTCGCCTTGCGTACCAAGTTCACACAGACAGACTCTGGAGGACACGTTCGTCTGCAGGGAACTGGCCTTTACAGAGACAGATAAGAAGTCATCCTCAGGGGGTCAAGGTGGAGAGGTCACATCATCATCATCATCATCATCAATAGAGTGGTTTTGGAGATGGTCACTTCCATCGGTTTGCTACAAGTCTTTGTTTCTGACACCCCTGAAGAGACCCACTGGTGGTTTTACACAATGACGAAGGATCCCTCGTAACAGTCTGTCCGTCAACCCTAACCGTACATTAATCCAATTAATCCACCCACCCTATTCATCCATTAATCCATCCACCCACAATATTCATTCATTCATCCCGAACCATTCATCCACCCACCCTATCCACTCATCGATCCATCAGTCTCACTTCAGATCAACTTCCTCCTTCTCTTTCTCCTCCATCTCCGTCTCCTTCTGCTGCTGCTCCTTCCACCTCTTCTGCACCTCCATCAGTCCCTGCTGAATCTGCTCCACTGCCTCCTCATCCCCGGCTGCCCGTGCCAGGGGGAGCGCCTCCTTGTACAGGTCCAGCGCCGCCTGAGTGTCCCCTACACGGCCAGCAGAGGGGGCCGGAGAACACTGAACTCACACATGGGGTTTGGCATCTTGTCAGAGTTGTGATAACAGGGGGAACAGTAAGGCTAGACCAGCGTTGCAGCCGACATGCCTTGCCTGTTTGATGTGATGATAATAAGCATCTCTAAATATCGAAAAAGTACTGTTTTGATGAACATACTATGCTGGTGAGAACTACCCTTCAGGCTTGTGCTGTACCTGTAGCCTGGAGCCACCAAGAGCCTATCCAGTTAGCTTACCTTGGTGAGGGCTATGCTACATGTTTGAGATGAACCAGAAGGACTAGGAACAGACCTGGGCTTGACTAACCAGTTAGCTAAACATGGAGCAGTGTTTCCCCGATATGCCCTATATGCAATCCTCGTCATCCTATTCAAAGGCTGCAACAGGCGATTCATCAAAGCCAGACGTGATGCAGACAACAACATTTGTATAGTAGCAAGGCTATAATAAAAACAAGGTTTTCTGCGTTTAAAGTAGCCTAGGTCTGTAGACAGTTATAGGCTATTCGGTATTTGTATTTGTTCACTGATCACTTTTATTCTCTAGTGCTACCGGTGAAACGAGTGGTCACTCGGGTGCACTCTCCCAACACCACAGTTATGAACGTAAATGAATTAAGATAATTTGACATCAGTGGTTGTCTGTTATTAGTGGTTGTCTAAACGGTGTTTTAAAAGTCAAAACTCCTCTGGAATACTAGGCTACGGACTTCAGGTGAAGACGGATCTGCGGAATAAACCGGCAAGGGGACCGTTTGGTGACTTGTCTGCCATCAGTATCAACGGCCCATATCACAAGGACACTATCAGAGAGCCTTGAGGCTGTTTTTTGAAAAGCCAAGAAAAATCAAATGCTCGGCATCAGAACGTACCCCGTGCCATTAGATCTGTCTAGTTTACTTTAATGCTTAGTCAAATAAATTAGATTCAACAAATACTTTTCCGCATTGTGCCACTTCATTTACAATATATCTGATAAATATCAAAGAAAATTAAGATGAAAATTAACACAAATAATCTTTTGATTATTCATTATTAATTAATTAATTAATTGACCCAGTTCAAGGCACATTTGTACAATGATCTGATCTCAGATCAGATCTGATCACAGATGCCTTGAATCTGTTGATTGATGTCATTTGTAAGAATGAGACTCATTTTGTAAGTTTCAATCTGTCCATTTTCTTTTTCAAAAATCTCACCAGTAGTCACCATTTAAAGGGTTATTTTTCAACATTTTCTTCCGGGGGGGCATGCCCCCGGACCCCCCAAGTGTTGCTAGGTTACCAACTCAGAGCACCGCTGTTACACAATAAATCTAGGGGAAACACTGCATGGGGAGAACTACATTTAAGGCTTGGCTAGGTTAGCTCAACTTGGTGAGGACTGTGCTACAGGCCTGAGATGAACCAGAGGGACCGACTCTGTGGGACCCAATGAGTGCGCTCGTTCTTCCAGCAATGCACCATGGGATGTAACTTACATCCCATGATGCATTGGGATGTAAGTTAGCTAACTCCAGGAGGGGAGTTAGCTACCTTGGTGCAGCACGACTCCAGCCAGGTTCCCCAGCAGCACGTGCAGGTCCGGGTGTCCCGCCTCACGGCTCAGCTCCACTGCCCGTCTCACCACGGGCAGGGCCTCGGCGTGGAGCCCCTGCAGGTCCAAGATGGTGGCTAGGTCGCTCATTAACACCAGAGTCTGAAGGACACAGCAGCGAGAGGACATACAGGTGTCAACTGTTCAGCTACCAGAACCGGTCAGACAAATCAAAAAGGTTTATAAGGCGTTACAATTCACCAATGAGTTACTCTAAGATACCAGATACATAAAAGTCCTTATAACCTAAATCTTATTTATTGTTCTCGTTGTGTCAATTTATTGTCACTGTAATGCCGTTTTGCACAATTGCACAAAGTTTGATTGTTTGTATAAAAAACACCACAGAATTATCTATATGCATGTACACCATAATGAACTCCTTCGTGCCAGACTCTTCTGAGACACGTTGGGCTCGATGCTTCATATCTAGGTGATAGTTAAAGTGATGGTTATGGCTGGTTCTGTATGTATGGTTGGTTGTGTGTGTACGTTGTTGATTCTGCGTTCTGGTTCTGACTGTGGGGCAGTACCTGCGGGTGGGTCTCTCCCTGCTCCTCACTGCAGATCTGCAGGGCCCGGCGGTAGTCCTGGGTGGCCTGCTTCAGCCTGCGCGTGGCTGCACGATACCGGGCCCGCGAGTCCAAACACAGACCCAAGAGAAGCCGGGTCTCCTTCCTCAGACCCTCTGGGGAGACCAGGGGAGAGGAGGAGGAGGAGGAGGAGGAGGAGGAGGAGAGGGGGAGATGGAGAGACAACAGAGAGAGGAGAGTTACAATGCGGTTGACCTCCATGCAGGACTCTTCACTCTTCAGTATTCATAACAACTATGACAACTGTATAATAGCCCATCACAGTACCATCACAGTACCATAACAGTACCATACCATCGTACACTTTTGTTATGTATCCCTGCACTTCATGCTACTTGGGTAAGGGATAGTGTAGTGGTGAGGGTTTAACTCCCAGCCAAAGGGTACTAAGTTTGATGCCTATGTCCACAGTGTCTAGTTTAAGTCTAGGCTTTCTACCAAAGGCGCTTAACCCTAACCTGGTACTTAATGAATTTGATTTAGCTTTAAGTCGCTTAGGGTAAAAAGAACTGGTAAATGGCTAAATAGTAAATAGTAGTCTGAGCTGATCTATTCATAAATTGGTGCATTGACAGTAAAGGGGAATCCAAGCTAATGTTGACTAGGGACGAGATGCTGGTACCTGATTGGTCGGTCACTGATTGGTCTGTGTTTGATTGGTCGTCGGGTGGCTGGGCTCGGTGCTGCTCCAGTTTAGCCTCCAGAGACTCTGTGCAGAATTGGTAGCCATGTTCCGCCAACTCTGTCCTACAGAACCACAGCCATCAACACCCGTTCAACACAGGGGCTCCCCGCTGTCACCAGCCTGTGACCCCACTTTCAGGTCACAGAACTCTCATGACCCCAACTTCCTGCAATGTTGCGGATCTGCTTCCCCACACATTGTTTGGATCCAATCAACAGCTGCCCTTAATATCAACATCAAATGTTTGTGAATAGTAGTTTACTCATGGCTATGATCAGTTAGGCGGTCCATTTGTGTACGAGGATATAAAATAGCTTTACCCCCAAAAAACATACCTTCAAATAGGTCAATCTTATAAGTCAGCGATCGCTGTGATTCCATGTGCCTATCGGGCCAGCCTCAGGGATGTGCTGACTCTATGCCTGAGCCATGGCATGGTCAGACCTTAACTCTACAAACGCTAAGCGTTTTCATTGGATGGAGAGGTGCTGGAGGAGGAGCTCCTACTTGTTCTGGCCGGCGTAGATGGTGGCCAGCTTCAGAGAGATCTCTATGATGCCGTTGTCATCCTTCAGAGAAGAAGAAGTTCATTACAGTGAATTCCCTCAACCGCGTTCAAAGATGCACTGGTTTTTTAAAACACTGGAGGGCCACTGGTGCACATACCTCAGGTGTTCCACCAGACAGCATATAGCTCATGGCTGCTTTGAAGAGTTTCTCTGACTAGACAGGAAGAGTTCTTCTTCGTCAACATCATCATCATCATCATCATCACACTCATCAGGCTGCTGGCCGTTCAATGGTGGGGCCTGAATTGATTCATGAGTCCACTGATTATATGTCAATAGGTCTGTTACTCACCTTGTCCAGCTGGCCCTGGACGTAGGCGAGGTTGGCCATCTAGGGACACAACCACACACATATTACAGAGAGAGGCAATACTACAGTCTGAAGAGAAAAAGACTCACTAGACTGTGAGTGAGTGAGTGAGTGTTACCAGGCTGTAGGTGTAGATGATGGCCTGCGTGTTGGAGGACTTGTGGGCCAGAGCGACCGCCTGGTGGAGCAAGCCAGTCGCAGCTGGGAGTTGACCCCTGTACATGCTGAGCTACACACACACACACACACTTTGTCTTGTTTCATTCATAAAAAAGTATAACGGTAAATGCTCTATGATAGGAAAATAAAAGCAATCAACAGCATGTTCGACCAGCACCAAGAGGTCATATAAAACCTCTACAGAATTATTAGTAGCAGTAGTCGTGTAAAAAGCAATGCCAGCGGCAGCAGAAGGCGTAGTGTGGTGTTGCAGCTGGAGGTGATAACTTAGCAGGTAGCAGAAACCTCACCTTGGCTTTCTTCAACAGCAGAACGATATCATCCTCGTTCTTCTGCTGCTCGCTCCGTGTGTCCTCCTCCGTGGTCTGGAAGAGGGAAAAGGCTGCGGAACAAAATGTTCCGTCATCAGCAGCCATGATCAGTGTGATCCACAATACGTGTGTTTGGAACTGAAGGCTTAATACATAAGCAACCCAGCATGCCAGAAGACGGGAGGGTTGATCACTTTACCCACGACAGATCACAGCGTTCATAGATGAAGGTTTAATACTGTGCCATGACTCACGCACATTAAACTGAACGACTGATGAAGTCACGGCATGGGTTCTGAGCGTTGGCTACGGCCGGCCTTCCTCTCCTTCATATCACCATAATGAAACGTGTACCGAGTGAGGCTGTTATAACCAACGTGTCGTAAACCCACCGAGTGCCCCGAGAAGCATGCCGGTCCGCGGGGGTCCCTCGCCCCGCCGTTGCTGGTGGTCCTCCCGACCCGTGTCTTCCATCAGTCGTGACCTTGCCGAGCCGGAGATGGAGCTCCACCGCGGCGGTTGTGGATTCAAGGCCCGAAGCTGAGGTGTACGGAGGTAACTCCCCCCGGACAGACTGCGTGTCGTGTGAGAAACGACACCTTTGGCGTGCTTGTTCCCGGCGAGGAGCAAAGCGCGCAGCGCACAGGGGGTCGCCATGTTTGATGTTTACGAAACCGACGAGGAGACACGTGACGCGGAAGTGAGGTAATGCTTGTGAGTGCCAATCAGCTGCAATGGAAACTGCAATTAAGACCGACTTGGGTGTTGTTTTACCTGCGACCAATCCAAGGAATACTTTATTGTAATTGTGATGATGATACCATTTCACTTTTCTACTTAGCTACTGTTGATCAGATCAAATGTTTGTTGTGATTATGGTATTTTTGTATCTTTGATAAGGAATTTACCTTTAGTTGACCTTTAAGATCCTCTGGATATTTTGGATGGGAGAGAAATGTTTTTTAGACTCTTTGAATGTGAGCCTGCGAAAGGACTAAATGTTACGTAATGTGATAGTGTTGATTAAAGAACACCCATGCGCCTTTACCATTCCAGAAATGGTTGAAGGAATGCTGCTGTGAGGAACAGGTGGGGCTTAACCAGAATACACACGTTTATATTCAGTGCACTGAATATGTTGCTTCAAAATAAAAGACCCTTTATGTTTCCAAATCCATTGCTGGAGGTTTAATGATATAAAGAGATAAGACAATATTGTAGTAACGTTGTAGTGTGTTGACTTTCAGGAGAACGACAATGGGTTGTTATTGTGAAAGACTGCAGGCCAGCGCCTACTCATGTCGTCACAACAACATCCATTTGCAAATACATGCGATGGCAAAACAAAAGCAGACTTAAAAAGAAAACACAAATGAATCCACAAAAATAACATGCCAAAATAAAAGCAGCTCTGTTTCTGTCACAAATGCAAGAGATACCCAAATAAAAGCATCACCTGCTAATCCACAAACATGACACAGAAAGTAAAAAATGCAGTGTATGTATTTCCATAAGTACAGCAGCAAGTCCCCATTTGGCACCCAGACAGCCCCTTCTATCTGCTCCAACAAACAACCTACTCATTAAGGCCTTCCTGAGGCAGTCAGCGTGGGTCCAACACCAGGGTCCAGCCCATTGTGGAAATTGGGGACCTTTAATTGTTGATTCATATTTGGCATTAACAGCAATATAATGTTCGATTATCATCATATACTGAATGTACAGGCATTCATGCATCAGACATGTTGGCAAACTGGCAAAGACAACTAATATCCCATAAGTGTTTTTTATGAACAAAATAAACTGTTTATAGTAGTGCACATCTGAGGTAAACACATCTTAAGCATTCATGTAGTGATCCTATCTCCACGTTCACATCTACTGTGGTGCATCTTCGCAGAGCTAATACACACTGTATATATGTGGTTTTCTCAGCCCCGGGGTCTTGGTGATCTGAGTCCATGGACCTGCGTAAGCCTCCACGGGCTGCATGAGCAGAACCAGACCCCTTAGAGGTCCTGGTGGCCGGGGAAGTTCTTGACGTGGTTCCTCAGCACCCCTTTGGTCTTAAAGCCCTTTCCGCAGCGGCAGACGTGAGGCCGCTGCTGGCTGTGGTTGAGCTCGTGCACGCGGAGCTGCGAGCTGGTCATGAAGAACTGGCCGCAGGTGGCGCAGTAGTGCCTCTTCTCCCGCGTGTGCCTGTTCCGCCGGTGGCTCTGCACGCCGCCCGACGTGGTGAAGCTCTTCCCGCAGTCGTCACATGAGAAGGGCTTTTCCCCCGTGTGGGTCCGCTCGTGCGCCTGCCACGAGTTGCGGTAGGAGAAGGCCTTGTCACAGTAGGAGCAGCTGTACAGCTTCTCCTTGGTGTGGGTCAGCCGGTGCATCTTCAGGTAGTGGGCGATGGCAAAGCTCTTGCCGCAGTCGGCGCAGGTGAAGGGCTTGTCGTCACAGTGGAACAGCCTGGTGTGCGAGCGCAGGTGGGAGGACTGCGTGAAGCGCTTCCCGCACGCCGTGCAGAGGAAGGGCCGCTCGCCCGTGTGCGTGGTCCGGTGCGCCTTCAGGTGCGACTGCTGCGTGAAGCGCTTGTCGCACTCGCCGCACTGGAAGCGCTTGATGCCCAGGTGCACGCGGTGGTGCAGCTGCAGGCCCTGCAGCCTCTTGAACCGCTTGTCACACCACGTGCACCGGTAGGCCCGTTCGTCCCTGTGGGTCCGCAGGTGGGACTGCAGGCCCCCCTGCAGCTTGAAGCCCTTCCCGCACACCGAGCACACATGCGGCTTCTGGATGGAATGCGTCACCTGGTGGAGCTTCAGGCTCTGTGGGCTTGTGAAGGCCTTGAGGCACTGGGGGCACGACAGCAGCTTCTGGGTCTGGTGCGACCGGCGGTGGAACCTGAAGCCGTGGTAGGAGACGAACCGCTTGTCGCACACCTCGCAGCGGTAGCACTTCTCGTCCTTGTGCATGTCCAGGTGCTTGTCCAGTGCCCCCTGGTGGCTGAAGCCGTCGTTGCAGAACCAGCACTTGAAGGGCATGGTGCTGGAGTGGGTGCTGTGGTGGGTCTTCCAGTCCCTCTTGAGGACGAAGGCCTTGTCGCAGTGGGAGCACTGGTACTGCTCTTTGCGGCCGTGGGTCTGCTGGTGCACCACAAGACCCAGCAGCGTGGGGTAGGTCTTCCCACACTGCCAGCACTGGTTGGGCTGGAGGCCACGGTGGACCTGGAGATGGGCCTCCAAATGGGCCTGCTTGTAGAAGCCCTTCCCGCACTTGGAGCAGTAGGACATCCTCCGGCCCACGTTGGTCGCACCGCGCACCTTCCTCATCTTCAACCTGGCCAAGCCAGGGTGGTCTCCTGCAGGGGTCACAGGTTAAAGTTCAAAGACGAGATTGGAAAGGGGGTCTCACCTGCCTGGTCAAGTCCTGGTTTGGAGAATGGATAATTTGCCTATGGAAATATTTTGCTTCTTCACCTTTAATGCCCTTTGACAACCATACAAACTCCAGGGGGCATATGCAGAGAACTCTGTATAGAAAGATGGAAAGGTGTATACACAGAGTTGCTTCCCAGATGTTCAACAGCACAAGAGGCACTGATGGAAAACACCAACTGTCATGACATCGAGGCATGTGAACAAGCTTGGAATCTGCACCCCGTCAACACCCACAATTGACCAAACATGGTTGTACGAACACCGATAATGATCTGGATTTCTCAATGAACTGCTTGGTTAATAGACTTATGCATGTTCTCACAGGGTTTAAAAACATCTGCGTGGAAACCTGAATAATACG